>DWAJ01000037.1:0-63332 GCA_018238005.1 Eurema mandarina | reverse complement strand
TTGAGGCAGATTTGCTTCTAAGAAATTTTGGACCGAAGCGGTTTTGCATTTAACCCTCACTTTCTAAGTGAATTTTCTGTAGGAATTAGGTGGATTTGGATGGTGTCGATAATAATATGTTGTAGCAATTTTTAATCGCTATAATTTGGTGTGCTCAGTTTAAAAAAATGCATTTTTGGACTGAGGCGCCTTTGCTTCTATACCCCTCAAATATCAGTTGCATATCGCCGTCAGATTTACCTTTGTTCTTTTTCTCTTTCTAATGGGTTGCCTGGAAGAGATCACTCGTTAGTGATTAGATCGGCTGTTACAAATGTTGGATCAAATTAAATGTTAATGTTGTATATTGTAACAAAGTGTGAATAAATATATAAATATATTAGAGATTAAACCTAATTAGTTTATGCTTCTAACTTGAAACAAGTTTAAAATAAAGTAATCTGTATGCAACATAAAAGGGACATCTAGTCTTTAATTATGGTTTTGATAACATTACAATATTTGTAATACGTAATACAGAGTTTAAGTACTGACATACAAATTAGTGTTTTCTCCATAATTAATAGCAACTTCCTTTACACTTTAGCTAAGTACATAATTTCGAACAAGATTTTCTTTCAGTATCCATACTAATATTATAAATGCGAAAGTAACTCTGTCTGTCTGTCTGTCCCTTCATCACGCTAAAACTACTGAACCGATTAGAACGAAATTTGGTACACAGATGGTCTAGAGCCTGGGGAAGGACATAGGCTACTTTTTAATTCGAAAAAAGCATTAAAAAGGGGGAAGGGTTGTAACTTTTTATAATTTTACGCTTTCACGGCCACACCACTGAACCGATTGTAATGAAATTTGGTACACAGATGGTCTAAAGCCTGAGATAAAATATAGGCTACTTTTAAGCTGGAAAAAAAGGTTATAAGGAGGGAGGGGGGGTCAAAGTTTATATGAAAGTCCACGAGGACGGAGTCGCGGGCGACAGCTAGTTTTTATATATGAATAATATATATATTAACATTATATAACTGTGTCATAGTTTAACATTTGTCTTGTTTAACATAGCCATCATTTTTACGGGGTATTAGTATAGTAATATTAGCTAAAAATTGTTGTGGAATCGAAGTAATTGTGAAAATCTGTGCTTAAAGATTGCAATTTTTGTAAATGCACAACAAATTGGCAAAATTCTGGCAACACAGCACGGGCATTTCACCGAGAATAGAATAGAATGAAAATTAGTGATGAAAAATAAAGACAAATTATTTCCAATTATTTTTAATGTATTGCAATATCTGATGTAGCCCCTCTTTTCCTGCAATCCCAGCCAAAAAATCCATAGATAATATAAAAAGATCTTCTTTTGCTACTATTTTCAAAAGTGCGTGATTAATAATTTTTTCATCTTGTTGAGCTTTACCATTGCAGTCTTCTGGAGTTAGAGTTGTCTTCTTTAGAAGATTTATATTATTTAGTGATATTTTATTTGGAGAAGCATCAATATTACTTATTGCAGCTGGTTCCTCAAACTTAATTCTTTTTGATTCTTGCTCTGACTTCATTTGCTGCCTTCGTTTGCGTCTTTGATTAGACCAAGTGTTTTCGTAGGCTTTTATATCTAAACATAATTCAGTTTTCCGTTTGGTTATTGTTTCGGTATTAATGTGTAACTGGGTGAAAATCGATTTTAATTTATTTGTTACAAATTCCATACTATAAGCTTCATCTGTTATTTTTGGAATAATATATGTTATTGGAGCACTCTTCTTTCTTGGCTTATCTCGAGGTGGCACTGTAATAGAAAATAATACAATTAAACGAAGGTAATCTAATCAAGAACCTTTAAATATACTTGTTTAATATGTAATTGGAGAATTTTTTAAGCCAATAAAGATGAAAACCATTGAATTTAAATGAAACAAGAATTTAATGTACAAACCTAATTTGACTAAATCATAATCTTGGAAAGTCCATGCCAAGCCCCATCTAGTAACTCTACCTTGGCAAAACTCCGTAGTTGTATGTTTTATATGTTCTGCTTTCAAATCTAGCACAAGTTCTTTTAAATTATATTTGTGTCCAATCATAGTTGTAAATATCCTAAAAAAACAAACATAAAAAGTTAAATTGAAACAAGAAAATTATGCATGGGTTTAAATCGTTATAATAGCCATATTTAAGGACATCAGAAAAGTGTAGGATAATAATTACACATACATAATTTTGTTTTTAAGCTTCTTACTTTCTGCTAGCATTTTACGACAAAATTGTAGTTCTCCACCTTCAGTTATTAGCTCTTGAGGTGACCCAGTGAATCCATTTTTAGGAGGTGGTCTGAAAGAAGTGTTATGATAATAAAATTGTTTCTATATACATTTTATTTTTAGTTTAATATTCATTATTATTACCTTGCTGGACTTCTCGATTCCCAAACTTCTTGAAGATTGGTATAAAATGGAGGATTGCACATACAAAAATCATAAACATTGTTTCCATTTTCGCCTTCAAATAAATGCTCTAGCGTAGACTTTGTTGCATTTTTTCTCACTGCAATAAGATGGCCATAAAGAACCTAGCTGAAACAATACTTAGACTTCACAGCAAGATTGATTATTGCTATAAACCCACATTATTAAGTTAAAAACTACTAAGAAACTACTAAGTAGAGAAAATAAATTTAAATAGTAAAAACAATTTTAAATTGGTGTAATTTCAGACTCTTAAGTAATAATAATAATAATAAAAATAAGTAAAGCGTAAACCCTAATCACAATATTATAATATAATTAAATAAGAAGATCACTCTACTAAATTACTAAATTACTGCTACTATGAACTTACATTGAATGAAACCTTTAAGGTTGTTTTTCTCCACATTCACTTCAGCAATTTTAATGCTATCATCATCTGTTTCAGTTCCTATCATATGCCATTGATTTTTACATGCAGACAACAGGGGATAGATTGCACATGCACCTGTCCCTAAAAAATATATTTTGTAATAGTTGTTTAAATTAAATAAAAAGAGAATATTAGAGGTACAACCACTTACCTATATCAATACCATGAATTGGTTTTTGTTTATTGATGGCATTCAGTAAATCTTCTATCCATAGAACATAATTTAATCTTAATGGAAGAGTTGGTACCAGACGATCTTCAGGTATAATTACATCAAGATTAAAGTCAGATTTTAATAAGCATGTGGTTAAAACTCTCAATACATGCGGATCCTTAAAATCTATGCTTATCTTCCCCGTAACATCCTAAAATGGTCATTATTTAAATGAAATTTTATTTGGGTGTACTTTGTAGAATTTTCATTACATTTAGTATTTAATTTAAAGTGACTCACCATCTGAGTAATACTAGAGAATTCAGGATAGGTGCTGGCTAATTTTTTGAAGTCAGGTGGATTTTTATAAATATTTCTTTGATGCATATACTTATTGACAGCCATTATGTTATTTATTTTTTGTACAATAAAACATATAGGTAATATCAATGTTTTATAGTTATTTAATTCCTAAAAAAGATGATAACTATTTAATTCTAGCGAAACTTGAAGTTCGAACTAGGTTAAATTAATAAAGAATTAACAAATTTATCGTCTATCGTCGTAAATTCTAAATTCTTTATGTAGGTACCTATAACGTGAAAACGAAACGTCAAACGGTCAAAGTATAGGTACCTATTTAAAATATTAATTATTAATGTCAAAGAACGTCAAACAAATAATTTGTTTCGAATCGTAGGTTCAATTTAAGAGATCTACGTACTTTAGCAGTTTTTTAATCCAGATTGGCAACACTGAAGTTTGAGGAAAAACTGGCGACTTTCGTGAGTTTCGTGAAGTGTCGATTGGCGATTTGGCGACCATTTTGTCATCGCTTTTGTGTGATACTTCTCTGTAGGAAGATTTATTGTTTCATTTATTGAGGTTGAATTAATTGAAGACTTTAAATTAAACGCAATTCTAACATTTTAAAATGGTTGATAAAATTGATATGGCATTAGACGATATTATAAAAGCTAGTAAAAAAGGAGGACGAGGCGGCGGAGCTGGAAGAAAATTTGATACCGGAAGATCAAATCGGGGTGGAGGTGGTTTTCGGAGCAATCGTGCTGGTGGTGTAATGCGGGGTCGAAATCGTGGTGGTGTTTCAAAACCAACAAATTATACAAGGGTAATTTATATAGTTTGATGATACATTGGTTATAAAAATCCATAATGGCGGACGAGTGCGAGACAATGACGCCACAAGCAGATGCATATATCTAATTTTTTGCAAATGTTACTAAAGTAAATGTATCCCGTATCCGAATTGCAGCAGTTTAATGTTTACGAACGTATTCTTACTTTTCTACTTTGTCAGTGGAAATGTATTAAGGCTTGATAAAAATCCATGCACATGGAATTATGATCCACAGTTACGTTCGTCCTTATAATGTCGTATCTAAATGTATGCAATTTCGACAACTAATAATGTAAAAAATTTAAATAACGTATAGTTTAACATAAACATAGTTGGCATCAAAGAAGACATCTGGTTCTGCAAAATGGGATCTACCATCGTAACTTCATTACAAAATAAAGAAATATCTGCAGTGAAATACCTTCAGTGTTCTCGAACATGCAGTGCTTGTGTTTAAGTGTAAAACGTAAAGTGGAGTACTATTTATATCAAAATAATGTATACACAAATTTATTCATATTTTATAAATCATGTGCGCCATTATTGTTATTTGTTTACCTTATCAACATGTACATCCAATGTTCGCCATGTATTTTTTGAGTTCAAACTCAAAAAGAGGCAGCAGCGGGCAGTTGGGATGAACAATGAAGGGCAAACTATTTCAGGGTGATGTAAACAGCACATGGAAACATGACATGTTCAATGAATTCAGTGATAGGAAGATGCAAAGAGGAGCACCCATTACAACTGGGCCAACAAAACTCCTTGTTTCAAATTTAGATTTTGGAGTTTCTGACTCTGATATCCAAGAATTATTCTCAGAGTTTGGAATTTTGAAGAGTGCAGCAGTGCACTATGATAGATCAGGAAGATCTTTAGGTTAGTGTTCAGTTGTCATTTTTTTTTCTTATTCAACTAAATTTACCACTATTAATGAAACTATTGCTAAACAGGTACAGCAGATGTATTATTTGAAAGAAGAGCTGATGCATTAAAAGCAATGAAACAATACAACGGTGTCCCCTTAGATGGCCGAGCAATGAATATTCAATTAGCCACATCAGAAATCAGTACATTAAGAAGTGAAAATAGAAGTAGACCACTAGGGGGTGGAGGAAATCCTATGAGGAGAAATTCAAATAGAGGTAATTGTTAATTTTGGTAATGACTTAAATAATAGAGAAATAACAAAATCCTAATAATGATTAAAGTCATAGTCAATCATATCTTTATTCAACTAGGCTATGTATTACAGTTACACTTTCCAATCATCATAGTATTACAAAACATTTATCAGCAGTTCTGAAGGCAGTTTCAATAAAGAATTTAAAAAATTGTAGTAAATTGCTACCATAAAGTGTTGTATATTTTCAACAGGTGGTGGTGGTGGTGGAGGCGCTAATGTCAGGAATTCAAACAATGTTGGAAGAGGCGGAGGCAGGCGTGGAGCGCGTGGGGGTGCAGCTCGGGGCAGAAAACCTGTTCCTACTGCTGAACAATTAGATGCAGAATTAGATGCCTATGTTAAAGAGATAAAGTGATAGGCAATTCATTACCTTCGATATTGACATTATTGCTTATAAGTTAGAATAATACTTGATATTTTTAAAAGGACAAAGTTTTTTAAAAAAAGTTGACAAAGTAACAAAAGCCAATGACAGGGAAAGATGATACATTAAACAATTGCAGACCCATTTTGAGTTGTTTTATTTTTGCTAGCTGTGTTTGAGCTAAACCTTATCTAACAAAGCAAATGAAACTGCAGTCATGGTGAAATTAACCTGACAAAATTTTAATAATATGAATAATGGTAACCAGAGAAGAATTACTATGATATAAATTAGAATTTCTCCAACCATAGATAGATTTTTATATTAATCTTATTTAATATTTTAGAAGCTTTATATAAAAAAATATTTTTAGAATTATGGTTCATATGAACTTTGAAGGCAAGTTAATGGCTTGATAACTATTAGTTCCGACTTCTGAAGCTGTGTTTATAAAATATTAATTTCTAAACTGTACTAATTCAGTGTGTAAGTATTTAATAATGTAATGTATTTGATGCATACTTCAGTGCTTTTCGAATATCCAGAATTTGAAAGTGAAAAACAAATTGAACATAATTGATGATGAATAATATATTAAACATAGGTCTTGATCTAACATTTTAACTTAAACAAAGATGCTGTGCACAAAGTTTAAGTATTTCCAAATTTAATCTAATGAGAGACCAGATACTGTAAATTTTAGAAGCAGGAACACCTCCGAAAGCTTTTGATGTAATGGGAGTCACCTTAGATAATCTGCATTTTAGATCTAGAAGGCAGTAATTGAATTTGGGGAAATAATATTAAAAGGAAATAAGAATAGGAAAAGATCAGAATTAAAGAAGTCGGTGAGCCATCAATTAAAATACATAAATCGATTGCATTAATAAGTTTTGGAAAAGAAAAATTAGTTTTCCTATTCCAGGTCTATAATCTATAGCACAGATCAACTGCCGAAAACGTAGTGATTACATTCTCTATGCAACTGTCGCTTGTCAGTGTCAAGTGTCAACTGTCGACAGTCGAGTCAATATTAATGTGCAATCAGCAATGTGTTTGTTGTAAACCCTTTTAAAGCAAAAGATCGTGTTTTACTGTTTTGTGTTTTAATTATAAACTATTAAGTTGCGCTAAACAACAAGAATCTTCTTTTCTTAAAAATAAAATTTCATTCTTAAGATTTCCATACTGTCTTTCAAGATAAATAATTTATGGGATTAAAAGATAAACACATTGATTGGCCGAAGAAACAAACTAAAGTTAATTCTATTTATCGTTTTTAAACTTATTTAATAATAAATATGAATCTTTCTGGTAAGTATAAATGTTATTTCTATTAAATTGTGTTTTTACCATAAAATGTATATAACCATATCTGTTCTTTTCGTACCTCTAGATCCTTCCGACGATGGTTCAAGCAGTGATGATGGCCCGGAGCCAGCTAAACGATTTCGATCCGATACCTTTGAAGCTTCATCTACAACTTCGCATGGATCTGGTAAGTTAATTTTATAATGTTTTAAACAAAGATTAAGAGATAGAAGTTCTATTCATATAATGGAATGTCGTTTTATGTTAGAAATGTTAAATATTTTATAAAGTGATAATGCTGTTTTTGAATTGAAATCTATAATGTATTTGTTTTGTATTTTCAGTTCTTCAAGATTCTGATGATGAGACTAAAGAAAGAGTCTATTCTGATTGTAATTCAGATGCTGGAGAAAGGCTAAATAATAAAAAAGCTATAAAGGAAACTAAAACAGGCAGAAGTAATAGATTGAGTCAGAGTAGTATTAGTGAAAATTGTTCATCACCTAACGATGCATATAATGATGATTATAGACCTGGATTTGAAGAAAATGAGGAGGTTTCCATGCGTACAGGCTTTCATGGTAGTAATGAAAGTTCCTTTTATAATAAGCAGATTGATCCATATGGTCAGGAAGAAGCTTATCCTACTGAATATTCTGAGAAGTCTAAACGTATGATGAGCAACATGGGTTATAAACCTGGTAGAGGTCTTGGCAAATTTGAACATGGTAGAGTTGATCCAGTTGAAGCATCTACACAAAAAGGAAGAAGAGGTTTAGGATTGAAACCATCACTTGTTGGAGATATACCAAGAGATTTTAAATGGACACCAGATGAAGCAACAGCTGAATCGAAGGAAGAAGTGGTACTTATAATTCTGATTTTATCTAATTACAATATTTAGAAAATGTTTTCATTTTATATAACATTTCTTATAGTTATGGATGCCCATTCCTCCAGAGGAAACACTAACAGGTGATGTTTTAGAAGAGTGGTTAAAAAAAGGTGAAAAGAAACTAAATATGGATGATGAAACTGATTTTGTAGATGCAAATATATTGCAAGGGATTATAAATGCTAAAGTAAGTAACCATTTTTTTTACTAATAATTTCTTAACCTTGTCAATCATCTAAGTAGTAAAAGTTTTCTGACAAAAGTGATATGTATTTTTTTTTATAAATTTTGTATTTGACATTATTTGATTTTTTAGACAATTTTTGATACTTTGGATGATGAAGACTTGAGGAATGCAAGATTCCGAAGCAATCCATATGAAACTATTGGATCTGTTATATTTTTAAACAGAGCAGCAGTTAAAATGGCAAATATAGATGCAGTATTTGATTTTATGTTTACAAATCCTAAAAAACAGAATGGGGAACCTTTAGTTAGTGACAAGGAAATATTATATTTTGCTGATGTCTGTGCTGGCCCCGGAGGATTTTCTGAGTATATTTTGTATCGAAAAAAATGGGCTGCAAAAGGTGAGAATATCCATATGTATGTACATCTAGAAAAAAAAATGTCACTTAAGAATTTGCAGAAGCTTTTAAATAAATGTGTAAAAATATATTATAACCTCTTTTTTAGGTTTTGGATTTACCTTGAAAGGTGCAAATGATTTTAAACTCTCTGATTTCTATGCTGGTACACCAGAAACATTCAATCCTTTTTATGGTGTTATGAATGATGGTAATATTTTTAACCCAGCTAATTTGATGTCACTGAAAGATTTTGTTCTGAATCAAACAGATGATATAGGTGTCCATTTCCTTATGGCTGATGGTGTAAGTGCAAACAATATTTAAAAAAAAATGTTACATGTATTGCTTCTCTAATGACGTTGTTTAATAAGTAAATAACAATTATGAACAGGGGTTTTCTGTAAGCGGACAAGAAAATCTTCAAGAAATCTTATCTAAGAAGTTATATCTCTGTCAATGCCTAGCTGCCTTGATGCTTGTGCGAACAAATGGGCATTTTGTTGTCAAACTTTTTGATGTTTTCACCAGATTTAGTGTTGGACTTATATACATTATGTATAGATGTTTTGAAAAAGGTAATAATATAAATAAAGTGTTTTGCTATATTAATAAGTTTGGATATAGTGGTCAATAATTTCCTATGTTCATTTTCAGTATGTATATTTAAACCAGTTACATCACGACCTGCAAACTCTGAAAGATATTTAGTTTGTATGTGGAAGAAAGTAGGGACTGAATCAGCAGAACAACATTTATATTCAGTTAACTCAATGATGTGGAGTGAACTGAACCAAGAGGAAGATATAAATGAGCTTGTCCCATTATCAGTTATTACTGAAGATAGACCTTTTTACGAATACATTTATAAAAGTAATTGTGTGTGAGTTAATATTGTTTCTTATTGTTATTGTATTCTTGGTGAAAATGGAAATGAAACAAAACAAATTTGATTTTTTCAATTACATATTAATCTGTGTATTTGTTTCTATTTTGTTTTCAACCTTTAATGCAACATGCAAATATGCTAAGAATTCACCCAAAATATGTTTAAATTTAATTATATTTAGCAATTAAACTGAAAAAAAAGTATTATACTGAGTGACTAGGAGAATTATACATTTATTCTCAGTTTAAATGAAAGATTTCATCTTGATATTGCAGATTAGGTGAAAAGCAGATAAAGAATTTATTGAAGCTGGCTGAATTCAGTAAAAATAAAGAATTAAAAGAAGCATGCCAAGCAGATATGAGGCAGCAGTGCTTGGAGTTGTGGAAAGTCAGTTTCTAATTATATAAATGTAAAATTATAATTAAAAAACACATTAAAAATCCTAAAAGAATTCTACATTTATATTAACTATTTTAATTTCACAGTTACCTGATAAAGTAAGAACTCAACCAGAACGTCGTGCACCCGACGACACAATGTTGAACATGATAGCTAAATTAAAAAACCCACCTTTGGATTGCACCAATGCATTTGCGTTTAAAAATGCGGTACTCAATAAACAACCACAATATCTAGATGCAATATCTGATTTAGGGTTATTGAAAAATGCTTACGATTGGCATTTAACATTTCTCACAAGTGGCAAAGGAAGTGCCGACCTTAGAATATTTATTGGTATGTTTATTTGAATAGATATATTTTATTTTATTTTTTTTAATCAGTAATATATACTTTGAAATTAATATAATATAATTTCATTTTCTTCAGGATGTGGTGGTAAGCGGGTGTATCAGTTGGATGGCACATATTGGAAAATTGTTGCTGATTTACAAATTAATTTACCTGCAAATACACTATTGTATGGAGAGGTATTTTTGATGATGATCTTTTTTGTCTTGAATTGTGACATAATATTTAGAATAAGCATCTAATAAGTGAAGTCGATCTTTGCTTTAGTTGCTCTATACATGAACACTTAGATACGTATGTAATTTTTTCTGTTATAGATAGTTAAGGAATTTCGTGGTCAAGGAGGTAAACAAATGCACACAAAAGCACTACATGTTATTGATGCTTTAGTGCTTGGAGGAAAAGATATTTCTTACTTGCCACTCAGTGATCGGTAAGATTTAGTTATAAGAGATGAAACATTCTATAAACTATTTACCCTTATTATATATAGATTGTGTAAATTAAAATATCACCCTTATTTGCAGCATCAACAAATGCTCAATGTTTTGTATGGCTCTAGAAAAACCATTTGGTGATAGCGGTCTACCAATTAGATGTAAAAGGTTTTTCAATCTAGAAACATTTGCCACAGCAATAGCAAATTTAGAATATCGATCAATGAAAAGAATAAAAAAAGCAGTTACCATAGACATACCAAAGAGGAATCATAAAAATGATATGTTTTATGTTGTTGGGTCTGTACTTTTTATTAAAGAAATAAAAGGTAATTATTTTAAGCCATTCGTGCATTTTTTTGCTAAAAAAATATTTTCATTGGTAATAATTTTATGATTTTTAGAACCATGGTCTGCTCAAATGTCCAAATCACATGGACAGAAATATTACTTTAAAATGGGTAAAGACAGAAAACCAAGAAGTGAATTCCATATTCCTGAGGATGCTGCACTGGATATGATATCTGCATTTAAAACGAGAGTGATGTGGCCTTGGGAAGATGCTGCCAGCGCAATATTTGACGGTCAAATACAAACAGGCATATCGCGTGTTGATATGGAAGAATATATAGCTCGTAACATACAGAGATAAATCCATTAAAAAAATAATTTTAATAGACGGTTTTTTTTTCCTTTTGAATTGTTTTCTTTTATATAAAAAAATTATCAGACATAATTAAAGACTTGACTAGTTTTGTGTCCTGTCAAGGAAATTTAAAAAGTACTGATATGCTTGATATGGAAGTAGTGGCGCATTGGTCATGCTCAATGTCGGTACAATCCTAGTTAAGAGCATTTTGACTCATGAGTACTGATGATGATGTTGAGCAATGTCGGGAATGGTTATCGTCATTCGGTTTGCAATTTACTGGGAATTGTCCCGCAACGTCGTCCTTATTCTATTTAAGAGAAGGCCACGTTAATTTAATGTAAATTGTGATGTCTATCTGTAGTAATTCAATTCAATCTTTGTTGAAATGGCAGTGATGTGTTGCCACAATTTTGCCAATGTCTTGTTGTGGTATTACCTCTATTTTTACAATAAAATTATAGGATTAGAGCGCATTATACGATATAATTCTTAACGTTGAATGTTTACCTTCATCTTTCTTTATTAGCACTTTCAAAAGTACTATGTAGGAAGTGCTTTCGCTTGATACGTGCAACGGTGCAATATCATGTGCAGTAACAGAAAATTTACAAATGTTTTTCTTTAACTAGTAATTGATCGAAACAAAGAGAATGTAATCACTACGTTTTATGATCTACGTTTTGGATCGAAATGTCGCACTATGTTGTTTAATTGAAAAATGCTGAATAAAGTAGGCACTTAGGTATAATATTCATATTGACAATTATTTGACATTGACTACTTATTGCCTTATTGACATTGTAAAATGTAAATTGAAATTGTCATTTGTCAGTTGTCACAATCAATTTGAAAATGTCAGCTGTTTTGGCGCCGTTATCCGTACCTATCTAAAGTCTAAACTACAGTCTAGTGTCTACATTTTCTTAGGCGGTTTCGGTTGATTATTAATATTATTCTACACATTAGATTTTGAATTTGAAAAGAATAACACATTACTTCTCTTAAGTTGGACCAAATGTAAAAAAGCACAATGACTAATGGACAAACTCCAACTAATTTACCATGGTAGGTGTAAACAATATAACGCTTTTTAAACGATTTTTCAAATTATTGTAAATTGTTTACGTTTAAACATTTACTTCAGGGTTGAGAAGTATCGACCATCGAAATTGGAAGATTTGGTTTCCCATGATGATATTATTTCAACAAGTAAGTTTGTATTTAATTACTGTTTAAAAGTTTGAAAGCACTTATAATTAAAGAAAATTTGTTTATGTGCGCAAACTCCCAAATATTGTAATGCTATAATTATTATATTAATCTTATTTTTTTTAGTCAATCAGTTTATGAAAGAAAACCAATTACCACATTTATTATTTTATGGACCACCAGGCACTGGAAAAACTTCAACAATACTTGCATGTGCTAAACAGATGTACACACCACAACAATTCAATTCGATGGTAAGGTTTTATATATAAATATTTAGTAACAAGAATATATAACCAATCTTAACTGAAAGTAAATAATGTTTTCAGGTCCTTGAATTAAATGCCTCAGATGATAGGGGTATTGGAATTGTTAGGGGTCAAATTCTAAGTTTTGCTTCTACAAGAACAATATTTAAGGCTGGACCTAAACTTATTATACTAGATGAGGCTGATGCAATGACAAATGATGCCCAGAATGCCTTGAGGAGAAGTAAGATGTTTCACCAATATATGGTAGTTCATAATGTATTTGATAATAAGTTTAAGTTTTGCTGTACTGATAATCATAATTAAATAAAAAAATATATATTTGTAAAAACAATATTAAGCATTAGCTAGAAATTGGATGGGATGCTGGCCAGTTGGATCTGTGCTCAATATGATTGATACCATCCATACCAGTACAGACAAAGTACATTATTAAATACAGTATAATTACATTCAATATAAAGAAAATAGTTTTACTAATGTTATTAGACATCGCATCTATGGTGACAAGAGGTCACAACAAACATTTTTTCGTATGTATTCAAAAATTGTAATTTATTAAAAAAAGTGTAAGTTATTATTATATGAAAAATATTTAGCAGACATTGCTTTAACAAACCCCAATCACACCACACTTATTTTTAAATTGTTGTTTGTGTTAAATATCATAATGTCTGAATCAAATGATGATGATGATATTGAGGATAAAGTTGTTAAAATAAGTTTAGTTGGTGAATCTTCAACTGGTAAAGTAAGTATTTCTTTGATGTATTATATTATATGCTTATTGTTCTATGAGTAATAGGTCCAGAGATACATTTTTGAAATGTTTGTTTTATTCTTAACAATATGATGGTTGACATGAATTATAAAATTAAATTATTTTTAGACAAGTATATGCAACAGATATTTGGGTGGGAATGCTTACACAGGCAGTACTCATGGGGCTACAGTGAATGCGGGGCAGTGCACGGGCCTTCGCCCTGTTGTACCCTTGCAATTGTGTGATGTTGCCGGTAACACATTAGCTACCTCAATGCTTGATAACTACTTATATGCTTCGGATGTATGTTTTTTAATGCTATTTATATAATTTAATATATTGACATGGATAATAATATACATAAATTTATAAAATTTACAGATTATTATATTTGTATATGACTTGACAAATTTGCAAAGTTTTGAAAAACTTGACGAATGGGTTGTAAAAGTTCAAGAAATCGTTAAAGATGAACAAAAGAAACCGTTAATGGCTGTATTTGGTAATAAGTCTGATTTGGAACACCAAAGGGCAATACGATTATCATGTGTCCAAGAATTTACTCACAAATATAATATGGAAAATTTTAAAGGCTCAGCTAGAACTGGAGAAATGGTAAACAACGTTTATATTTCAAGAGGGGGAGGGGGAACCCTGGGAGGGTTACCAGACCCATTATTTGAGTAAAGAAATAAGTGGTACCTATACTCATGGATTCCTTCGTAATATGCATTGTATTTGGACTATTGTTTCCCAGAATTTGTGTAATTTTTTTCGTATTATACAAAGTTACATAATTTAAAAAATTATAATTATTAGACTTAATTAAACCAATCTTTTTTTTTTCAAGGTAAATGTAACTTTTACAAGTTTGGTAGGACAATTGTTGGGCTCTACTGTACAATCAATACTCGCTCCAGAAAATAAAACCTCATTTAAACAATTACAAGAACCAGAACAATATACCCAAAGCATAAAAGAAGAAGACATTGGTTTTCCTTTGATAATGAACAGAAAACTTTTGAGGAAAATTCAACGAAAGGAAACCTCTTCAGTTTGTGAATTGCAATAATAAATTATTCTCCTTACAACACCTTTGTTTCTATTCTCCTGTACCCTAATGATAAAAAAACAATTGTTAAACTGGTAATTAAAGTATAAGCGTATTTAATAAACGTTTAATTTCTTTTCAGTTATCGAGAAGTACACAGATAACGTAAGATTTTGTATAATCTGTAATTATTTGGGCAAAATAATTCCCGCCTTACAATCACGATGCACCCGCTTCCGATTTGCGCCTCTCCAGCAAAACCAGATTGTCCCACGGTTACAAGAAATTATTGAAAAAGAGAAGTAAGTATCCAAATAATACATTTGAAATAAGATATGAAGAGCTATCAGAGTTTCTTGCCGGTTCTTCTCTGTAGAAACTGCTTTCCAAACCGGTGGTAAATGATTTTGATACGATGACGATTTGAAAGATACATTTGACTTTGAATTTAAAGAGTTACATACACCTGGGTTATGGGTTAATAACCTCTAAAGCAGCAAAACTTTCTAATTATAGCGTAAAGATTTCCGAAGACGGTATAAAGGCGCTATTGACGCTCTCAGGAGGTGACATGCGTAAGGTGCTGAACACACTGCAGAGCACGTGGCTCGCGTACCGTGACGTCACGGAGGACAACGTGTACACCTGTGTAGGCCATCCCTTACGCTCTGATATCAATAATATACTGAACTGGCTGCTAAATGAAGATGACTTTGGAACATCATTTAAACGTATCCTTTTAAAATAGACCTGGCTTTAATATTTAAACAAAAAAACGAGTTTTTTATTTCCACTTATGCTTTTACTCTAATTCAACAGAGCATTTTACTTTAATAGAACTAATAAATAAAGCATGCTATATTTTTATTAAGTTTACGATGCAATATAGGAGGAAAGAAATATTTTGATTTTAGTATCTATTTCCTTATAATTTAAACAGATATTCAGGATTTGAAAATAACTAAAGGTTTGGCACTAGGAGATATTCTGACTGAAGTTCACACCGTTATACAGAGGTGTAAGTAATATACAATGAATTATTTGTAACAAAATTTTAATGAGTTAACTTAAAAATTACAATTTTCAGTGAAACTCCCTCCAGAAGTGTTAATATCTCTGCTAATAAAGATGGCGGATTCTGAGTTTCGTCTAGCGAGTGGTTGTAGCGAGCGAATAGAGCTTGCGGCTTTAATCGCTGCTTTTCAAGAAGTCAGGGAAAAAATAAACATAAGCCAATTAAGTTCGTGACAATAGTTTGAACGTCAACTCGTTATTTTTATTTTATTTTTGTTTCATATATGTTTTAAGGCAAATATAGAACAAAGAGAATAAAGAAAAACGTGTTTTCATGTCCCAGTTTATCCTTCATATAAGTATATATCACCATCTTAAAACTAAAAATAACTGCTCGCTCAGATATCAAAAAATATTCTTATGCACAAGACCTCCACTTGCAATATATTTATAGTAATCTTCATATACGCTGTGCCAAAAATAGTAACCTTTCGATATTTCAGATGAATTCCATTGCATAATTTTAAGTTGCTCATTAATTTGCAAAAAATTCTCATTCTTTCCGTACTCTGGCCACACTGTATCGCTTTTCATATGTGAAGGTGTTGGATTACTACAATAAAAAAAACATTTTGTGATGTGATTATGGACACTAAGTACAAATCTCTTTCAATTGTTTATTATATGATAAGCGGTCCTCGCGGCTTACCCGCATGTATGCATGCTTACGCATAAACTTTTTTGAATCTACTATCTGCTGAGAAAACCGCATGAAAATCGGTTGCTTGGTTTTAAAATTTAAGCATACATAAGTACAGAGAAGAAAACTTTATTTAGACTATTTAATGTTACTCACCCATATTTTATAAAATTTGCAAATAAATCCAATACAGTATTCGAGACACGCTTACTGCTCTCGTCAATTCTGTTTTCATCGAACAATTTTTTAGTGGCATTTGTCAAAAACAAATATCCTAGCTCGTCTGCATGGGAAACTCCTGGGAACGATATATTGTACACCATTTTTGCCCAATTTAATTGTCCATCAAAAGCAAGTTCATATAAAAATAAGTCTTTACTATTAGGACGGCTCTTGTGTTTTTTTATCCACAAAATAATGTAATAAATATAATAAACGTCTGTTATAAACTTAACTAAATGTTTTAAATCAGATGAATGATAAATGTCCTTGAGCTTTACTTTATTTTTGTTAAAATATAATTTACAAATGGATTCTCCCAATTGCTTAGCCTGAAATGAATCACGTGGATATTCTAAATTCGACGGTATAAGAAATTCACAATTTTCAATTAGATTTTTTAACGCTTTTACGTTTTTCAATATTGTTGGTATCGTATAAATTCCTTCATTTGTGTTAAAACCGGCCAGCACTTTGATATTTTGTGGTAATCCTTTTTTTAACGTTTCTAGAGGGCTTGTTTGAAAAATTGTATGTGCCGAGTTTTCTTCAACGCATGGTGCAAAGAGAGGATAAGGACGAAGAAAATTATTACTTGTATCGGCTATACGTAGAAACGCATTTAGAATATCAAAGGAATCTATTTTCTTTAATATGGCTATTAAACTCTTCCTATTATTAGTTTTTATATTTAATTCTCTAGCCAACGTGTATGCCATATCAACTGGATATCGTGAAAATGCTCTAAAATTTACTGCGGCGCCACTAATGAGAATAACTTGGTGAAACAATTGCTTCGTTTTTGTAGAAAACATTAAAAGATGAGCTAAAGACGCTCCTGTACTATGGCCCATTATTGTAACTTTTCTTTTGTCTCCTCCAAAATTATGAATATTTCGTTGTATCCATCGCAGAGCAAGAATTATATCCTTTAATCCAGCATTTCCTCTTGCTTCGTCTACGTTTAGGGATAGAAAACCAAATACATTTAATCTAAAATACAAAAGTGAGAAGTTATTAGATATCCACTTATTATTAGGTACGTTCTATCAAGGCGTGACAAAGAAACGAAAATTTCTAAGTACTTGAATGATAACCTATAATTAAAATCCTAATGTTAGTAATAATTAAAAGGACACATTTCTGATTCTTGAAAAGAGAAAAATTAATTTAAATATTCCTAATAATGTTTTATTACGTTATTTTTGTACTTGATTTATAGTTTTTAATTATAATACACATGCTTGTTGGGTACTTAGTGTATCATTATCCATTCTCACCTAAAGTTAACCGATATGTAAATAACTTCTCTCCGTAATAGGAATTGTGGTCCGTAAATATGACCGGAATGGCCTGAAAGCAGGTTATAACCGCCTCCATGGATATTGACTACTATAGGCATGTATTTGTTGTACGTATTATGAGTAGCTGGCACATAGACATTCAAAAATAAACAGTCTTCACTCATTTCTTTCTTGGAATATATTATTTGATTCTGTATGCAAACTGTACCTTCTTGGGAAGCATCCAAAATGTGATTCCACGGTTTTTTTGAAACTGGAGGCTAAAAATACAATTTAAACAATAGTGATGGTTGTGATGATTCATCTGGTCAAACGGAAAATAAATGCCGTCAGCATTAGTCTGTACACAGTCCACAAAGAGTTTATTACATTATCCTGGATAATATAAAAGATTTAAACTACACCCGTACAATGTTACGTAATTTGGAAGATGTATATTCAAATTATACTAAATAACTTACTGCAAATCTTTTGGATCCAGTTAGGCTCTCTGCATATGGTATTCCTTGAAAGGAATAGTAAGGAAATCCATGGTAGTCGTTCAGTTTGCCTTTAATAAGACCACATTTTGTATGAACTATGCATGATTCGTTTAATGACTGAGTTGTTTTTATTAAATACAAAATGAAAACTAAAAAGTACTGATTCATTTTACTTAAATATATACGGTAGAAAAATGATTATAAAGCATACACCTCACGGCGAGGCGATAAAGAAATACAGCTAACAGTATTTAAATGAAACGAAATTATCACCAAAATTTGAAAAATATGTAAATAACTTGCGCACCTATATTTATATTTCAGTTGATAAAACCCTTCTTTAATAGTTTCACTACCTACGGTTAATGTAATAAACTTTATCTTGACTATATTTAGACAAACGTTAATCTAAATATTGGTAAACAGTACCTAGTTAATTTATAATAAATTTTAAATTTATGAGCATATTATTGTAGTATTCTTACTTACGTATTAAGCTTTAAATTAACATTAAAGATACTTTTTTGTGTTTTGGAGTAATTATAGAAACCATATTACTAGAAAATTCATAAAAAAATCTTCAGTAGATAAAATGAACTATACCGACTATACCTAGTACCTATCTCCTATATAAATTTGGTCGTAAACGTAATTAAAATAGAGAAACTTTATATTTAGTATTATATCTTCCCTATATGTAAAGTATTAAGTAAGGGATTTTTTAATTATTCATGAGTGTACCTATAACATTGTCGTTTGACATGTTTAGTTCTTTGAGCATTCGTGAAAAACAAGTAAATCTATTTACTCCGAGAATGTTTTCTAGAATATTAGTAATTTTAGAAGAAAATGCGGTAGGTACTGTAATGGGATAATGTTGTATAATATACTCAAATACGTGTAATATAAAAGTTACGCCTTTTAAAGTCAACGGTTTTAAAGAAATATACAACTGTTCTTTTATTTTTTTATTTATTTTGATAATACTGTACCTAAGTAAATATTTTTTCATTTAGATCGCTCTTAGCATACTTGTATCTCTGATGTTATGTGGTCCCAAAATTTAAGATGCAGTTTTGAAATACTTACTATTTTAAGGAAAGCTGCTGCCTAATTATTACAAGTTTTTTTTTTATTTTTACCGTGAACAATAAATACTTAAACCTTACACTTAACTTACAATTAAAAATAACTTATGCAACAAAATATAAATAATATGTACACAAGTGATTAAATTAGGTAAAAAATTCTTGTTTTTAGAAACTAAGAAACAACGTAGATAAAATAAATACTCAGTGCAACATAGAGCTAGAAAGAGCTACATACTAAGCTTGTATACAATACTAGCTCCAGAAAAAGTTTATTTACCTATAGCTTTTGATACAACGGTTGAAATTATTTACTTCTAGTAATTCAAGCTTGATTTAACATTTATACGTCTACAAAAATATTATGCACCCGATCTATTTAACGCATGACTCAACAAAATATGAGCGGCGCTAAACACATGGACCTACAAACATAGTTTTTGAAATAATATTAATAATTGTAATATTCTACATAAAATTTTAGGATTTTTATTTCTAGTCCGTAAGTGTTCAAGCTTAGGTGCTGACGAAGTAATATTTTGGCATATTTAATAAATCAAAGAATGAATAATATGAAACTTGAAGAAAAATAGTGCTTAAACCATTTATAAAAGTTTTCAAAGGTTTTCGCAGTGAACAGTGTTGATCCCGACGTTTGATGGTTCCTTACAATTTTGGACGTCTTAACTTATGTGGACCAACCAAATTAAGTTTAATTACAGTACAGGAATTATTAATTAGCTCATGATTATCCGAAGATGCTAGAGACGAAGCTGTTGATGGAGTTTGTGAAGGTTGAAAAGATTCCGGGTGAGGGCGCGGGCGCGGGCGGCGGGCGGGGCGGGCCGGCCGGCCGGTAGTAAGGACCACCGTCTATACGCTACAAGATATACAAATCATTACTCTAGGTATCGTTTGTTTTATTATGAGTAAAAATGTTAACACACGGGAGTAAAAAGAAAAACAAATAAAAAATAATGCATGGTTAATGTGGTAATGTTTCAATTCATTAATCATATAAGCATTTCATATGCAGTGTTGATGGTTAAAACAATCCCAAGCAACCAATGCCTACAAGCACGTATAGGAAAATAAATATGAATATAGAAGCAATACATAGAAGTAACTTATGCAATGAATTTAAAAAATGTGACAAATGATATAAAATGTTTCATTCGGTAGATGTATGATGTTTTCCATTATATAATCTTGTACATGAAAAATCTATATGAAATGATACGATGTCGTTTTACATTCCAAGATTTCGACAACATAGAACCTACCAGCACTTAATCGTGTGGCAACTTTATTTGATCTTGGTTTTTGGAAGGAGTTTTTATTGGTCTTCTGGTCAGCTTCGATTTAGATATGGCCCCGGATGGAGGGTAGTCCTAGAGTGTAATTGCTTAAAACTTAACCACACCATTATATTATATACATATTATTGTACAGTATTTCTATATACTTATTTTATCTACATTAATATTAACACATCCTACGCCTAAAGATAAGCATACAATGTTGCTTTTTTAGAATACAACCTTCATCCATGGGCACCTATTAGCATACCTCTTAACTTGTCAAATTAATTGTTATGTAAGAACTGTTTAATCATAATAAAAAAATGTTGCTTAAAATGTTGGTTTTTACCTGACTCATACTATAGAAATTTCGAAGAATTTCTTAGACTACTTTGTATAAGCACATTATAAAAACTAGGTGTTGTTACAGACAACTTAATTACAGACACTATCATGTGTCTGTAATAAAGTTGAAGAATACCGATAACGCTAAATTATTATTTTACAAATAGAAAAAAAGAACATTTAATTGGCATTTAATTATTTTCAAGGCCGGCAACACGTTCGTGAGACCCTCTCGAACGTTCATGGGCGGAGGTGGTTACCTACAATTAAGTACCCCTTCTGCTCGTTTGCCCGCTTTACAATTAAAAAAAAATCACCAAAATGGTTATAAAAGTAAGAGATATTCATATAATATATCTGTATGTAAACATAATTTCCTAGAGAAATTTGATATCGCCGTCCAATAGAATTGCAATTGTTAGTAAAGTTATATATTTTTACATTTTATATAATACTGTAGTTATCAATAGATACATACCTTAGCAGAGTGAAGGGTAACATTCAACAAAGTGGGATGACTGTCGATTACGAAAAATTCCACTTCTTGCGGCAAGTAACCTTCTGCCGAGACCTGTTAAAATATTAAAATTTTAATTTTGAATATCGGTAGGTATATGTAATTTCAGTGACAGTATATTTTTATAGAATACTTTTCTATAATGAACATGAGATGATTTCAGCTTTCCAAAACGTTCCATTTTATGCTATCGTATGTAGGTTGTAGTTCTTTGTCAGGCGACATTTTTTTTTCTATGTAGTATCTGGTTGCCCGATAGCAATCTCTATTATGACAAGGCGATATTTCTACTTTTCTTTGTACGTATAATGAACATTAGGTAAATAAATATAAGGGATCGTTACCTCAAGACGGTAGGTGCCGGGCAGCAGGATGCGCCAGAACTCGCCGTACTTGGTGGTGTGGTAGGTGACGTCGCGGCCGCGCACGCGCACGCTCGCGCGCTCCACGGGCGCGCCGCTCTCGTCCGTCACGAACCCGTGCGCGCCGCGGTGCGCCTCCGCCAGGTACTTCATCAGCGACTGCGGCGGACATTACACACCGTTACACGTGAATCTTATATGGTCATCGATATCAGGAATTCGTGAATAATTTGGTATGGTATCACGGGCTGATATGCGCAACTTCTCGTCAAGAAGTGGTTTTTGTGTCATTCGTAAATAGTATAAAAAGAAACGAGCACAGTTGAATGTATTTCATATAATGTGCAAGTAATTATACAGCCTAAGCTTAAGTAAAAGTACTTAGATATCGTTTTTTATTGTAACAACTCATTCAAAATTAGATTTAGGCATACATAAGTATAGTACATATATGTATACCTATAAATTAAATTAAAGTGAGAGTTAAAATCTTTTTAAATATTTATGAAGGATATTTTCGTACCTGTTTATTTTCTTGCCAGTACTTGGCTAACTCGTGTGCCGGAGGATATTTGCAGCAAGATATTTCCAATGTTATTTCCATGCATCCGTGCCATAAGTAATTGTAATCCTGCATTCCACCTACAAAGAGATTAGGTTTAACAATTTTCATAGTTTAAATTGAAATATTACAAAAACAACACTAAGAACCTCTAGTATCCAAAGAGTCTAACTGTTGCGTAAAACGTTTTTTAGGGCCAAGACGTAGTCAGTACTACCAACACAACTCACCCGTTAGCGAGTACCAAGCGGCTCCATTAGTGATACCGTCCTCGAACCGCTGGCCGTTCTTGCAGGAGACGCCTCGCGACATCTTAGCGTGGTTCTTTGAGTACACGAGCGCCAGGTGCCGGAATACGTCATCGTCCGGCGCGATTGACGGCGTGGGCGCGTAGCCTTGGAACACTGCATTTAGGGGACATGTAGGGGAAAATTCTTATTAATAACGTTTTTTTACTCTAAAAATAAGAATATGCAAACTCATAGGACTTAAGCTGCTGGTGATAACACAAAAAAGGATTATAGATAAATGGCAAGAAAAAGTAGCAAGCAGGTGTAGGGTAGGTTTAAGGTTACACAGGATGGTTTCCGCATGAACGGAGTTGCGTCAGGACAGCTATATAATATATGTGATGAAACTCTCAGGCTTAGTGTAGGTATAATAATCGTCAAAAAAGTTTAGCGATTGACGAGAATAGCTGCGCATCGGTAGAATCGCGCTCGTGGGTGCGAGAAAGACAACACGACTGGGACAACCAATCAACGGTCGCGCACCCGACAATCACGCGCCCCGCGCGCCGCACCGCTACCTCGATACCTTATTTTTGACTTCTGCGCAGGTTTCGTTCACCGCTAAAGGAATATGACGGTTACTATACAGTTGGTACAGTTGAAAACGATAAAAATGAAATGAATATATCTTTCATTTATGCAAAATATCTAAGCACTAAAAGATTTTTTTTGTTGAAATTTTGACCATAGTTACTTATTTATGCAATCCTTTATTGTTACACGGTTGTTGACGGTGTATTTTATTTTTACACATCGATTGTACAAATTATGTTTCTTTAAACAACTAAAATTGCTGTTTTGATCAACTTACTACTACTTTTTTCAAGCACTTAACACTTACCATATAGGATATAAGGTACGCTGAAATAACTCAATATTGCCTACTTAAATGACGCCATACAAACAGAATACATCGAAAGCATTTCTTTGACGAATCATACATTACCTGAACACAGTATGGAAGACCTGCATATTCCTAGAAGGCAGCATGGAAAACAAGAAGCTTCAGATCCATAACAATAAATGTATAACGCTACTTTTTTCTACAATAAATGTAAATGAATAAAATTACTAAAATTACTAAAATTACGTCGTTTTGTTTATCGAAGGATCATTTTTTTAAATTCTGCTACGCCTAAATGGCTAAATAATTCATCAGCTGTTTTCTTCCCCACTCTGTCATATAATGTAACATTTATTACTGTACCTATTATTATAATATTTCGGATAGGTATTTGTCGTTTACTCCATTTATGTTTTTATTTTTTATGGATTCCTAATAATATCTCTTACTGAAATTCTGCGTTCAATTTACATACCTACAGTAAGGTTACAAATTTCAGCATTTTTTGCTAATAGATCGAGTAATGACGTCAAAACTATTTAAATACTTACTAGAACTGGGTGTATTGTCGAAAGGGTAAGACGCCACCAGCGCTCCCCCGTGCAATGAACCGGATAGCACGAACTGTATCTTGCTGATCCACTCTTTGACGGCTTCCGTTTCAGGCTGTGGCTGTTTCGTGTTCGCTTTGAAGAAATCCGGGAAGTTGCGGTTCAAATCGTACCGACGAGCGTTGTTTCTGAAATGTTTTTGGAAATTTGTACCTACCAAAACTAGGGTAGAGCAATATGCTTGGCGAAGTTTTAAATGTTTTTTTTATTTCCAAATTTCTTTTTATTATTTATTTCTATTTCAATAGATGTCGGCTACATTTAAATAGTTATCAATTATATATGATAGTTTCACGCTCTATATATGGCTACAAATTGCCCTGTATTTCAAAATAGTGTAGCCATATTGTACTTGAACTATGTATAATGGAACATTATTTACAAATTTTGCTTTAACATGCATTAGTTTATTTATACTGGTACTTATTCTACATTTAATTTTTGTTTGTGTTGTATGTCTGTGGTTGAAACACTTAAAATTGCTCAAATTTGTTTTCCACGAAAATACACATTAATATATTATTATCTTCTTTTAACCGCTGACGACGAAATTGTGCTGCTATGGAAATTAACTGACCTGCCATGAGTATTATCGCATTGTCCTTCCCGGGAAATTGCGTATCCATCAGGGTTCATAGACGGCATCAGGTGAATGCGCGTGTTGTCCAACAACCATTTGATGTAAGAGTCGCTTTCGTATGACGTCACTAAATACTGAAACCATAAACTAGTTAGGTTTTCCTCATAACACTGTTCACCAGAGGAAATATAAATGATGTAATTGCTGATAAATTATTTTAACAATGCTAAAACGAGTATCGGCCAATTATGTAAATTGTAACACATTTCCCTTTACTGTTTAATGTTTGTAAAATTATTTATCAATGTTTTATTCAAATTTAACCATTCCAGACATACCGTTAGTATATGATTGACTGTAAGTAGTTTAATCAAATGTCCCATATTCATAAATACGCTGTGTATAACATTTAAATGATTTTCTTAGGCAGAAATTGAATAGCATACAAGCAATATAGCTATATTGTAGACCTAATTAAGTACCTGAATAAGGTGTAGAAGCAGCTCTCGACCTACAGCTTCGTTACCGTGAATATTGGCTACATACTTGACGTCTGGTTTGCCGATCATGTGTTCGTATGGAGATGATGATACAACCATCACCCATAGATCTCGACCTGTGTAGTATATATATATCATTTTATATCAAACATATATTGCAATTAAATAAGCGAATAAAACCTGCGTTTATTTGTATTACTTAAAATAAAGTTTTTTTACGAAACATATATAAACATATATAACCAGTGAATTGTGAGACGCTTTTAAAAAATGTAAAATAAGACGTTGCTAAAAGGTTTGTAGCTATTAAAGGTATGAGGAAACTAGTACTAAAATATTCAAGTATTCTTAACTATGTTCTATGTAGGTACTAATATTACCTTGTACGGATTTTCCGATAGAATAGAGCGCAGTTAGGGCGGGGTATCTTGCGGATACCGCCCGAAGGTACCTCGTCATCTGTTCATGATCATGGTACTTGTATTCCAGATCCACACCGCCCTCACGTGATTCAGGTTCATTGTAGCTTGTTGAGTCTTCCCCTGTAATACGTTACTACATATTGAAAGTGCCTTGTTAACTCGATTCAACCGGACTTCCTAAAACTGAGAACAATATATCCAAGTTTTAAAAAAGTTTTTTTAAACATTCGGCTACAAATTTTATTGTTAATGTTTTGATGATGGAAATTCGGAATTAATTATTCTGTGGACAACAGACTAGAATTTATATCTATCACGAATTAAAAAATATGGCAGTAGGTAATATTTTGTTGAATGTTTCTTTAAAAAGACACAAAAGCATATAACTCATAGTGATAAAAATAAGTATGACAAATTGTAATTACTAATGTGTATTACATTTTAAAATGGTAGAAATCGCTGTCAAATATTTACAATAAAGTGTGAAATGAACAAACAAATAATTTGTCCTGGGCCAAAATACTCTATAATATAGTCTTGAAAAAAAAAGACAAGTGATAAGAGACAAGTACTGATATAATTTCAAGACGATATTATAGAGTATTTTACAGAGAGTATTTTGGATATAATAGAGAATTACACTAATGCTTGTTAATATTATTAACAAAAGCATTTGTGTAATTCTTATAATTATGTCACTAAAGACTCTCCAACTCAAACTTGATTATTAACTAACTATAAGGTCGGTTGCTGACTTAAGCTTCGTGCCAACATCATTCATAATATCTATGAATATTCAAATGTAAGCGCTATACCTAGCCAAAGAGCGGGCACGTGTCGGATCTTCTACTTTACAGTTATCAAGGTTCCATGTTCTGCATAATAAATAACAAAGTCCAATACTACAATTTATTGTAGAGAAATATCCATAAATTTGGAATTCAAATTGCAAACTTTCGCATTTATAATATTACTAAGAATAAATAATAGCATTACTCAACGACTTTAAAATAAAACACAAACTACATACTTAATTCTACACTTATTTAGTATCTCCAACATGTTGCTTTTGTCAATTTTAGTAAAATGAGTTTCAGTCGAATGGATTAAAAAAACGAGTCAAAATAATTATCAAAGTGACTTACCGGCTAAATAGCCCGGGCCCTGTGCTTGTTGGGCACATGTTATTGCTAAGGTGGTTAATAACAGGAAGATTCGAACAGCATCTCTTTCCCATCCCATCTGAAAGTAAAGTTACCTCAGTTTATAAACTAACAAAAGAATCCAACTATATTTTCTTTATTCATTGCTATTATATTTTAATATGAGTGTAAGTATGATTATAAAATTTATGTAAAAGCTGTTATTGCCGCACATTTTCATATTTATTTTATTTATAAAAATCTTATAAGTCATTCAAAATCTTTTATTATCCATATGATAAATATAATTCTCGATAGGCATATATTTTTTTTTACAATAAAAATAGTATTTAATGTACTTACAATAACTACCTATTTTCTTTTAAGGAGATAGTACTTAGGAAAATATCTGTATATTTTTCCTTACTTTAAACATTTACATGGCAAATGACTTGCAATTTAGTCAAATGACCCCCGAAATAGGCAGGGTCAGCCATTTCATACATAGCGAATCAGGTTGGAAAGCAGTAAGGCGATATAATAAAAAGTATTAAAAGAACTGCATAAACTGCTTCGTTTTTATATCAGCGATAAATCAATTTCTACATACCTACTTAATAAATCAATATGTTTTATAATGTTTCTATAAAAATTATTAGGTACGTTTCTGTATAAATGAAATTTTATAGTAAATGATACCGGTGCATAGTAACAGCTGTGACTACAAACGAAAATTCTCACATCCAGTTTAGGGTTTCGTTACGGGAAAGGTCCGACCGGTCTAGTCGAAGGTCACTGGGTTAGTGGACTAATACAGAAGTAGGTGCACCGCCTAAATTAGAATACCAGCATTTAGTAGCTTGATCTTCAATTTCCTTTTCTGTATCTAAATTTCATCTTTTGGGATGTTCAATATAATCAATGTTTTACGTAAGCAACTGTAGGTAACAAAATTATCTACAAAGTATTATGATTTCTAATTAATATTGATATATTTTTTGATATTGAATAGTATGGCTGGCTCGTGTAAGCCAATCCAAACAACAATCTGCATTATCTATTGTATGGTTACGCCGAGTAATCAATTTTCTCTGTAATAACTCCAACTGAGTTCAATTTTCACTCTCAAAGCGATATTACCAGACACGATACAATACTTATCTATCTCATTTTGTCGCTTCATACATGCTAATCTCAAAACGTGATCACTTAATTATTGATCTCACACTACGCTCTAAACATCTATAAAACTTTTACAGTTTTATCCTAATTTTGTACTGGTTTTAGCTGTTTCAATAACGAAAGTAGCAAGCGGTACACGCTAATAGGGTCAGTGTTTTCATTTTAAGTTCCCACACTTATACGTATTTTCACAAAAATGTATATAATAAATAATTTTTTTATTAAAATCCTTTACAAAGATATTTTGTTTATTTTCCTGCATTTAAATGCTTTGCAAGTCTAATGCAATTTGCAGTTATAACCATGCCTTCTGAATAGGTACATAGTTTTATTATAATTTGTTTGGCCTTGGAATCTATTGTAAATAATTGTTAAACGATAAAACATTGATTTAGCAATTCCATAAGCATAGTATAAGTGTATGTATTTTGAGTACTCTTAATTTTCACATCGTGACAATCAATAAACAATGCAGCATACTTTTTGTTCAGTGAAAGTTTTTAACCAATGTGATTTGAATTGCTAAGCGATGCTTCCTCACGTGAAACACGAAGTGATTCATTATTTTTAACTGGAACTTGAACTTTATATTTGAAGCTAATGTACCTAGAATAAAAGTAACTAAAGATACAAATAAAATAAAGGCCTTTACAAATAAAATAATTGCCTTATTGTATATTTGTTATTTATTTTGGTACTTCAGTTGCTGTTAAAAATCACAACTAATAGTTACACGTTGTGTATATGTAAACCTATATATTAATTTCAAAATCATAACAATGACTAGAACTCAGAAGAGCAAATACATATGTTAAAATTATATGTTTAAAACTTAATAAGAGAAAATTATTTTGTATTTCATACAGTAATAGTTTAATATCATATTTAATTTAATTTTCAAATTTAATAGTAAGTATGTACGTATTTAGCAATAAAATAAAGCGTTTACAAGAAAGTCTTAAAAATAATCGCTTTGGGAACATTTGAGAAAATATTTTGTATTTTACTTACCTTTAGTCCAGCACGAATATTGTCAAGCTTTATACACAGTTAAAGTTTTTTGTCCTCATTTGTTAGACACGTAATTAAACAACGCGCGATTGGAATGTGGTCGCGTAAGTATCGGCCGAAAGGAAAACGGGGCCGGGACAGGTCCTTGTGACCGTGCGACCGAAGCTCTACTGCCAACTGACTACTGAGGCCGCTGCTGCCAACTGCTAACCACGGGCACCGCATCATCTGCGTCGACGTACAACCGCCACATGATCGTAAAGCACTTTCTCTCGAAACAACACCCCTGAAACTGCACCTAATACCACGGAATAAGGTTTATTTCATATATTATAAATTCTCAACACTAAACATATGTGATTTTCTTCTCTAGAGTATACAATATAAAACTGATATTGCAAACTCACTCGTATGGCCATACAGTGACGTATGTGACTTGACGCCTTTCGTATTATCTCGCACTTTTCTCGCGGATAAAATTTCTTTACGCCTACCCGATATTTAATATAATATTTCCAATGAAACTTTATATTCCACTTCCACGTACAGTAAACTACCGGAGTATAGAAATACGTATAAATAATATGTAATTGCTAAATTATCTTAAAGAATTAGGTTTTTTAATTAATTAGATATTAGCTGTATAAAATATTGTATGTATTTTACGAATAAGCCAAGTTTCGTGATAGTCAGATTGCTGAATAAAAAATAAATACACATATCCTTACAAAGTTTCATTTCTCGAACCTTATCGCTTAGGCTGTAGACAGAGGCCGGATGAACAAACGGATGAACATGTCAAAACTAACAAGGGTTCCGAGACGAAAGTTTAACTTTAGAATCCTAAAGAATGTGAAACTAAGGCTCTACGTGTGTTAATTACAACCCAAATATGAGTATTTCGACGTAAAGTTATCAAGGTGTGCATATAGCTGCAAAATGTGATTTTATAGTTTTATGTTAGTTTTAAGAAGTATCTGAAGGTTTCATTTTCTGTTCTTAAACTTAAAATGCCATGATAGCTAGAACAAAATGAAAATAACAATAGACACGAGGTCTTGTAAGATTTTTTCTTATACGGGTAGTTTTGCTTGTAGCAACTAGGTCAGGGTCGCAGAGATCTGATAAATCCTACCCTTATGTGAGAGCACTTTCGCGATATTTGTCTGTGCTGCAAAAAACAATGAACATTGTGTTCAAAGCGTAGCATTGAAAAAGAATGTGAAATTACATTCAGACACTTAAGAATTGTGTGAATAAGTTCTTGTTTTATCTTCTTGAATTAAGCAATTGCTGGTAGTCATTGTGTGATTAAATGTATGAGTTTCCTGCTGTTTTGTTACATGTTTAAAAGTATGTGCGCGATTTTTCTCTGTTCTATTGGAAGGCGCTATGATACGCTACTATGATATGCTAAAGGCCAAAAGTCTAGTTTAGGCATCAGTCTCCCACAGTACATACGTAATGAAAACATGTTTTGTGGAATAAATAAAGTCCTGTTATTATTGTTTTAGTATTTAAATAAATAATTAATACTTTATATTCACTCACAACAGAAAAATAGATAGAGAAAATGTTTTTATTTGAAATGGATGTACCATCACAACAGCACGAAATTGGCTACATCTTACAATAACGATTTGGCAAGAGGATCGTAAAATTTGTCTTGATGTTGGGTAATAGCAAAAGTAATATGTGTAAGTCTATTTTGAACCTATATTCTGAACTGTTAGGCATTTAAGTAAGAATGATACCTACATCAGGCAATTTAGATTACGTGATGTATTGCGAATGTTCCTTTTAGGGGAGCTAATTGTACTTTATACTAAATGGCTAAATAAGTATTGTATCAGTAATGCAATCTAAAATTACGCTTTATAACAGTCCTATTTTATAGTGTTAAAATATCGTGTTGTTAATAAAAAATATCAATTTCTGGCAATTATTAAACTATCCACTGAAGAAAAGTGAAAATATCTTGATCATTAGATCATTAGAATAGGCAGAATTAAGATTAAAAGGGGAAAGCCTTATCCCTGGTTTTTTATGATAATTAAAACCTAATATGTGATCATGTAATTAAAATGATCAAACTCAAATGTTATCAAGCTACCGTACCTTATAAATGTTTCCGTGTATAGAAAGTTTTTTTTTACAATTGTGCCATTTATGTATATTTAAAATTCGTAGTTCGTAGTTCGTAGTTGCGTTTATCACTCACACTCAAGAGAATCAATATAACGTCATCTAAAATACTGAAGGCTAATAACTAAAAATATAAATTATCTAGGCACAAAGTACTAGCGGCAGATCTCGGATCGATTTAACAGACGTCACACAAAACTAATGTTTTTTATCAATCTCAACCTGATTATTGCAATTTTCTTTAACTATAACTAGCTCAGACTTAATATAATCCTCTCTCTGGCTGTATATCGAACTCAACACAGGTCAGTTCAATAGGAAGCTCTAGAAAAGTTTTATATACAGTACAATGTGATAGCCACTATCTATGTATGACTTTAAATTCAGAGAATGTATGATTCGTATCGTATTGAATATAGCGATTGCAACTATTTTGCTAGAGTAAATTTGCACAAATAATAATTAATTTATATAGAGCTTTCCGTAGAGAGTAATTTGCCTGCAGCCGTCGGTCCGTTTGTCCGTACGTCTGTCTTCAGTGTACCGTGCTGATGATTATCGCTAGAAAAACGAAACATTGCATTGATATATGTGTTTTTACTTACTAAATACGTTGATCAAAAGTACAACCAGGAAAAATATTTATTGTAATATTCTGAATAAGAGATATTCAAATTTTTATGTAAAAAGGAAAGGCGTATCGCCCTTATGTAACTTATAATGCTGTATCGTAAAACTTAAAGAATTGATAGATTGCTAGACTGGTAGTAACTTTCAATGGATGTAGTGATTTACGATATAATTTTATAATTATATTATAGCGCATTTATTACTTCCTAAACTGTAAAAGGCCTAAGTACGCTAACCTGGAAAGTTTCAATAAAAATAACGAATTCCATTATTATTTCAGATGGCTTTGGAACTATACTCTTTGTGTGGCCCGTCATCAAGAGGATACATATTACACAAATACGTACAGAGTATTACTGTAATAATTACAACGTATGATAAATATTTCTTATCAACCCGGAAATTATTTGTAAGTATATAATCTAAATTCATACTTTAATAAAAGTGTAAATGGTTATTTTAAATTTATATATAGGTGGCTGTACAAGCGGGAGTAATAAATAACTTCTAATAAAGTTTCCTATAACGGAAATCGCTTAATTTCTCTAGAGACACTAAAGTCTAAAAATGCTTTTAGGTCAGCCCGATTTATTTCTGCGGAATTTGATATAGATTAAATATATGTCATTAGTATATAGTTAATAGGATATATAACCCGGACTTAATAATCAATGCAATTAGCATTAAAACTAACTTCGCATTAGGTATATGAATAATCGCAAAATAAAATTATACTATCTATCAACTTTTATCTCACATTTATTTAAAGGTCTAGTCTTGTCTTGCGGTTTCACACGTGTAAGCTTTAAGTATTAACTTTTTGATGCTTTCTTTTCGCGATAAAATGTATGAAGAACCTATTATCCTATTATGTTGCGGCTACAATGTCAACGAAGTCTTGAGAACTGTTGAAAAAGTTTGCATCGACTATCGGTTCAACCATTGTTCACTTCGTGAAAAAAAACAAGTCAATTTATTGTAGCAATAAAATAAATGTTTTTCGTTTTAAAGCACTTGAGAGTAGGTTTCAGGTTAATTAAATTGTACAGTATGTAGGGGTACATACACCAAATAATTACCTATAAATTTATTTCAAATATTTCAAAAATAACTCTTAGCGATAGAAAATCCTTTCAGACTGCGTTGCGACTATTTTTAGACTTTTTGTGAAAAACTATGATTAATGTCGCTGGTGTTTTTGCTACTCAAAAGTGTGAAAGCCTATGAGTTTCTTCGACATTTGAAAATTGCACGTTAATTTCTTTGTATAAGTAATTGGAGTGTTTCTAAATGAGGTTAAATTCGACCTTGAACGTTGCACACCTTTATTGCATCTGGGGCATTGCAGAAGGCGTGTATTGTAAGGCAGGCAGGAGTGCGCAGGCGCGGAGCTTTGTGCAGTATCGACCGGGCTTTCCGCACAAAAATAGGTGCGCAGTTAAGGGTCCCGAATGCTAAGTCGACCTCTCGCGCAGAAAGCTTGAGGTCGAGGCGCGGGGGGAAGGGGTCTCCGCTCCGAGGGCGCGAGCTCCGGACCCTCACATTACGTAACCCACACGCACAGGACGGCGCACAAACAATGTGATTTTATTTTTTCTTTTTCGATTTTTCTACTGTTTTTGATTATACAATTTTTAGGATAAGTATCGTGATATAAGGCGCGCGACTTTTATTTCGCTCTAGCTTTTAGTAATTAGCTCTAAATATGTCGACATCACTTTCCGCAAATGTTTATTTGTCATGATAATATTTTATTTAGTACAATTATTGTGTGTATACAATGAGATCTCTGTTTAATTTAGTGTAAAAGTTTTGTTTTTTATGCTCTTTATCCCGGGTTAGTGAAATGTTTATTACGGTGGTAAAACAATTAAAGAACTTTTTAAAAATATTATGAAAATTCATTATAAATTTTTATAAACCGAATAAAAAATTACCGCATAAGTATTAAACTAATTTAAAGAAGACACAGTCGCTGATATTGAAAATGATGACTACAGGTAAGTTCAGATTTTGTATATTATTAATTATACAATATCAATATTAGAATCAATTATTTAAAAAGTCTACAATTAAATTTTTTTACATTTTTCTTTTTGAAATAAGTACGAAGTAAAACAATGACTTATGCGATGAAACGTTTTCAAGCATAAAATAAATTAATTGCATCTTATATTGCAATTATTAGATAAATAAAACATGTACCTTAAGGCATATTTTCTACGTGGCATACTTAAAATCTAAGATGTAACGTAGGTACCGACACGCCTATTTTGTGTTAGATGCGAGTTGCAATATAGTATGTACATATAAATGTATAAATACATTGAATTCGCCTTATGCTGATGCATAAAAGATAACATTTGCATAACCGGAAAGGTGTACTTCGTTACTCAATTGACGAAGAAAGCAATCAACATATTTGCTATCATGTATTAGGTATACCACTCTGTGAATAGAGCTCTATGACCAACTAACAACATTTGATTTATTGTGACATACATACAGCAGATTCAGATATAGATAAGCCGATAGTTATCAATTTTCTCATAAACGAGGACAGTAATTGATCTTATCATTATAAGTAATAAAAGCTTTAGGTACTATGAGAGGTCAAACAGGCAACAATAAGTAGATCAAATAAATAAAGCTTAAATTGCACCGGGTCTCCGCACATTACATTTAATTTAATATAACTGTGATTAATGAATGACGTAACGAAAGGCCTGTCCAAATCTAACAAGTAACAATACGAGTCGATGTTGCGCGCGCAGTTACAACGCAGCCGCTGCGTCGGTGAGCGCGCGAACGGTTAACGCCATTTTCTTACATTTTCCGACAATTTCCTTTTAATTTCGTGCTTATAAAATTACAAATTACAATACATTAAAACTAAATTTAATATTTTTTTATATCATGCCTAATAATAATTGCCATAAAGTGCAGTTTCGACCCTTTAAATATTAAATAAATTAAATAGTATTCGATATATCCGGAAAAGGAAAATATTATTCATATTATACAAGTTTAGCAATTATGGAGAGTGATACATTTGCGATTGTTGATATAAATATAAACGATAAAGAGCCGATCAGTACGCACAGAGATAATGAAGTAAATAATCAAAATAAACAGAAGACTTCAGTGCCCACCGTAATCAAACTACGTAAGTCTATCTCTATGTACCTTGCCCAAATATTAACTTGAGCCGGTATTTTTCAAAGTGCTTAATATTAAAATACTAACATCCTTACCAATTGCAATTACGCTTTTGGTTTAGAAATAAAAAGTATTCATCTTATTAAAAAAGATACCTACCTATTATTAGATAAGTTCCGCAAGATCTCATTATTACTTAATAGATACGTGGGAGGCATTAAGTACTTTAATGTTACACATTCTTCCTCAATACAGTTTTAATACCGAGTTAAAAATTCATTCTTGATAAGGTAACTGGTAAAATAAATAATATTTGGAATTATAACATCGCGTTGCAGCCAAAGAACATAATGGGCTATATTAAGGTCACTGGTAGTTAACGTTTGAACAATTTCCCTGTTCCCTAATAATAGCACAGCACAATTTGGTGTTAGCGCATTGATGAGCACGTTTGTCGCTTCCGTTGTCCGTCCTCGATATTAGGTAGTCACAGGTACAAAATACAAAGGTATGTCCCTGTGAGACGCGGGAAACTAGATGCCATAGATAATACAGATAATATTATACCGAGGAAACCTGTCGTGTCACACTCCGCTGCGCTCTTGCAAATTAGACATTGTACTTCAAATGCACAAAGAGCAATGCATACTGTACTGTTTAATTAACCTTAAGTTAAATTTACTTTCTACTTATAATGTAAATTTAAAAAAGTCCGGCTTTTAACAAACATGTAGGTACCTGTTTGTTGTAAACAATTCGTACAGTTTATTTTTCTTCAAGCGCTCTGCTTTTATTATCTGAAATTTTATTTTTTACTCTCATAACATAATGTTCACCTCGATAACCTAAAAATGAAATCTCTAAAAATTTAATGTATTTTTTACGTTTTAGTTTCTTTATTTTCCTACTCGTATTTATAAGCAATTCTTAAAAAAGTTTATAAACATTAAGCTATAGCAATTATTAAACGAGTTCTATTACTGCTTTTTTTAATGTCAAATACGCATTTATGACATAGTTTCAGAAATTATTTATGATTCAAAATATTATTAACGATTAAGTTAATTGCTCCTAATTGGGTTAAAGACCATAGACCAAAATAAATACATGTTATAGCAATAGACTTTCGTCATAATATATTGATTATGAATATTGTTTTAGAACGAGATCGCGGCGAGCGCGATTATATCGGATTCGCGACTTTACCGGAGCAAGTACATCGAAAGTCGGTCAAAAGAGGATTCGACTTTACGCTCATGGTTGTAGGAGAGTCTGGCCTGGGCAAATCCACCCTTATCAACAGTTTATTTTTGGGAGACTTATACAAAACTCGAAAAATACCAAATGTTCAAGGTAACTATTTCCGATTGTGGTTAGGTACATTCATTCTCAATTTGTTTTATTTAGTTTAACGCTGTAGTCTGTACCACAACATAATAAACTATCTTTGGCCAAACATTTACTAACAATTGTAATTCGTATACATTTATGTTTATATAACATCTGACTCAACAGATAGACTAGAGAAAACAACAACAATAGAAAAGAAAACTATGGAAATCGAAGAGCGCGGGGTAAAGCTACGTCTCACTATAGTGGATACGCCGGGATTCGGTGACGCGATTAATTGCGAGGACTCATGGAGGGTGTGCTCTGCTTACGTTGATGAGCAGTTCCGACAGTATTTCACGGATGAAAGCGGTCTGAATAGAAGGCATATGCAGGATAATAGAGTGCATTGTTGTTTATATTTTGTTCCGCCGTGGGCTCATAGGTGAGTACTAACATTTTATTGTATCAAAGAGATTATTATGTACTATAAGGTATTATAAGTAAGTAACATAGTATAATTTATAAATTACCTTAAGCTTTTTGTAATCCTAATATTACGGACAATTTACAATGTCTTGAATTAAAGAATTTTGTAATTATCATTTATTTAGTCCAGAAATTATATTGTACCTATTGGACGCATCACGCAAAACATACATACAGAGATATAACTAGCATATTTTTAAATGAATGTAAAGAGAGATAATAAGAAGTTCGTTACAAATAAAATTGATAACGCGTGATAAGTAGGATGGATCATAAATGGTCTAGCGATGTTGTATGTGCGGAAGAACACGTGTGGGGCGATAATGAGAATAAAAGAGTGTGTCATGCTAAATTTGATAGGACGTTGCATTCAGAGAACGCGCCGCGTATTGTAAGTCTCGATTACATGACAACATTCGGACATGGAATTCGCAATCGAACCATAAAGTCAATGCATTTGGAATTATTTAGGAGATTACGATGTATTGAGCATTGATAAGAATGTTCATTGTGCAAATTGAATAGCTAGTAGCAATTTATGTATACTAGGTAGGTATTCCAATTTTTATACGTATCGAAAATCTTGGATAGCTTAAATGTCTTTTCACGTGACAATAACGAAATAAAAAGTATCTTAACAAGGTTTAATTAATTCAAGTATATAAGTTCATCCAATCAGTCGTTTTTGGTGCAAGAATAACAAACATACTAATTAATATACATGATCTCCACGAATTTTCGCGTTTATTATTTTAGTAGGATATGACGAACGTACGCCGATAGGTATCTTTATAAGTAGATATGAGTAGTTTATATGTAGGTATGTATAGACATATCAATATTTATTATGTATAGTAATAGAGTAGCTTAATAAAGAATCGTTATTTTGCCATTCCATTTGATGTAAAGTGCGGATAATGGCACTTTATTTTATAACTATTAGGCCATAAAGACCAATAGAATCTTGTTGTGCTAATTGTTTTGATGTCAACACAACTCATGTATGATTTTCTTTATATAGGTACTTATACAAACTCATGGTTCTATTAAATATCTTTCAGTTTATATATTTCATTTTATATCTGTGTCCCGCGGGATGTTAGCTATCCTATCTTTTAAGTTGGATCAAACTGCACACGGTATGCAAATTTTATTTAAAATAGGTTCAGTAGTTTAGGAGTCAATCGCGGACAAACAACGTGACACGTAATTTATATATTAAGATTGATTGCATGCAGTTCGACCTACTTACACCTAAAGGTAATTACACCTTATATAAACTCCGAGGGATATTTTCAGCCTCCGGCAAGTAGATTTAGAAATGATGAAACGACTACACCGCAAAGTAAATATTGTGGTTGTAATCGCGAAAGCTGACTCGCTCACCGCCGCCGAAGTGAAGCGACTCAAGGCGCGCATACTAAGTGACCTGGACGAACATCAGATACAAGTAGGTAATTGGGTATCTCATTGTTTGAAGTCCCGAGATGCACTGTGCGTGCGATCTGTTAAGATCTAGGTGCTTTGTACGCCTTTGTTTACGTTAAATTTAACAGAAATGCATGTAGTATTTTTATATGTCTGCTTCGTTATAATAAAGTGAACATCTATTTTAATCCAATAATCTTATCATTACAAAGTGATCGCTTCCAGGCAAAATCATAAAGTATTATGACAATAGTTATAGAATCTTTAGCCCTTAAACACGAATAGAAAATAAAGTTATTTAATTCTAGATGTTACACAATAAGAAATGTTCATTTAACACGCAGAGCTTCTCATTAAAACATTTAGTTAATATATTAATATTTAATTTCACTATGCCATGCAACTATGCATTATTTATTATTGCTTAATATAATGAGCAGTAGCCAATTAGTTAGTTAATGTAATCAAGCGTGATGTAGAAATATGAATACTTCCTATTGCATTGAATTTCATACATTTAAATATTTTTTATACTAAAAGGATTATAGCACTTAAACAATCTTTCACTTGATACTTATTTCCAATTATTAGTATACTTGTTTAATTTACTTCCTATATTATACTTGTTACCGATAGGTATACCAATTTCCCGAATGTGATAGCGATGAAGATGAAGAGTTTAAACAGCAAGATCGGGATTTAAAAGCAGCGGCGCCGTTCGCCGTGGTGGCGGCCGACACCGTCCTGGACGTGGGGGGGAAGAGGATACGGGGACGGCAGTACCCTTGGGGAATCGTTGATGGTAAGTCGAGATACCAAATACTTGGAGGCTCATTGGTTGGAACATTTAATACATATTGATGGTTATGATTGGTGATAGTCAATTTCACCGTGGGCCTTTTCAACGTACCCTATAGGCTATTTACTTTAAAAATAAGGCCCGTTTGTATTTGCATTGGTAGTTGTTGGGGCATTATTCATTATGTTCAAAAGAAAAGCGACCGCGTGATTTGGAAAGTGTTGCCAATATGAAAGCACACTTCTTATTGATCGAATAAGTAAACAAATACATACAATATGTAGGTACATCATATATTAATAGATATTGCGTTCCACCTTCGATTGCGTATCTCGTAGTCAATTTATGTGTCAATTTATAAAGTGCCTATAACAAGCACGTTATTATATGATACCTACTTTGAATTAGGGGAGTACACATAGCAAAATAACAGAAGGGTGAATTTCTTTCGTGCCTTTGAATTTCGTTCGCCCAGTACGTGCAGCACAGCGTGTTCGTCAGCAGTGTCATTTTTTTATTTTAAGATATAAAAATCACTCATATTGAGCTGTTAGGTTTACTTCATTATGTGATATCAAGTCTAGAAAGTGCAATGAGTGTATAAAAACAGTGGAGAACCCGCGGCACTCGGACTTCACGAAGCTGCGCACGATGCTGATCTCGACGCACATGCAGGACCTGAAGGACGTGACGCAGGACGTGCACTACGAGAACTTCCGCGCGCAGTGCATCTCGCAGATATCGCAGCACGCCATGCGGGAGCGAGGGTAACCTTACTGCTTACACTCATTCGCATTTCATATCCGCCCGCTCGCGGGGCAATACCGTGATATAAAGTATCCTATGTATTAGTCCAGGACATCACCTATCTACATACTAAATTTCAACTAAATCGGTCCGTTTTTGCATGAAAGAATAACAAACATACATACTCGCAAACTCGCACATTTTTAATATTAGTAGGATAGTAAGATTATTGTAATCGACTTGTAACACAGAACAGAGTGAGTGAAGTCTTTCGTCTTAAATGTATTAAGATTTAGGGAATGCCTTTTTTTTTAATCGGTGAACCTTCATGTTTCTTTAATGCGGTTTCGTATTTTTGTCAGTACAAATAAATCTAACACAACTTTTGATCTAAATGAATCATTTTACTTCTATAACTTTAGGTCGCATATTAAAACGTGTACTGATCTTCATATTTTTGTCCCAGAAAACTAAAGCGAGACTCGATGGGCAACAATCACGACGTTGTGATAACAGACACAGATCGACTACTGTTACAGAAAGACGAAGAGGTGAGCAAAATATAAAACATTATTGTCTTTTGTTGATCTTAAGGTTTCAAGAATTACGCTCACGAGAAGCATGGCGTTTGGCTTATATCATAGAAGTTTATGAGTTGTGACTGATATAAAATAGACATAGGTACCTTTTGTTCGTCCTGGTTTAAATTGCCACTTATGACCCTCGTCTAGACGTTAATTTCATTTTAGATGTGTAAACGTTTAGCGAAGACGGGGCTTGCTATATTGTCGTAGTGCTGTTAAAAGTACCTAATCGTTTTTAATCGATTTTTTTAAACAAATATAATATATTTTTATATTATTCGTTACTATTAAGTTATATTACTTTAAATTAATAAAGTCGTCAAATGTATATAAGTTAACATGTACTACTTAGTGTCCTGTGTGTCGTCTTAAATCATTGTATCTATTGTTGTAATAAGAGCCTATGACGTAAGATATAGCTCCAAAGATCAGTGAATTTATACTGGTCACTGCAAGCTACCATCACGTTTACAATAAAACATTGTAATGCATAGTTGTACGTGTTTGCTAAATCTACTACTGTCCTACATAATAGCACTTTAACGGTTTTTCTTAGTACACAACTTTATCTATACGATATACAAACTATTATTTGTAGTTAAGCTGAAATAAGTCTTATTTTAGGGTAAACTAAACATAGGTAATGCACAGGCAAAAAAATATCTTAAATAAATACAGATTTATTTAAGATATTTTTTTTATACTGAGGAAATTTTCTCAACATACCCATGGGACAGAAAATGGCTTGTACCGGACTTCTATGTTATATACTAACATTTTCGAAGATGGAAAAACATTCTAATTATAAGCTTTAGGTGGTTGGTGGCCGATCTTATTTGCATTCACGCGCAACTGACAAAACTAAATATATCTTTTTTTCTTGTTGGTTTTATTTTTTCTATAGTTTTGACTTGTAGTAGGTATAAAATGAAAGAAAACTACGTGTGCGCTACCGCTGCTGTGCGGAACATTTTCCGCTTATAACTTGCATAACATTACTATTAAATATAATATTATTGCTACTCACTGAAAGAGACGTATCTTGTTTCAGATAAGACGAATGCAGGATATGTTAACGCAAATGCAAGAGAAGCTGAAGGCGTCCGACAAGAAACACGACAGTATCATCGACGTATAGACTGCATTGAGTAGCCTGTTTCAATGTGGAAGTATTAAACAAACCTCTTTAGAAAAATTGGATGAATTTAGACTTTTGATATACTTACTTAGATTGTTGACTTTTAACATATTATAAGTGTTCAGTGTACAGTTAGCGTCAAAAGTCGATTCAAATTACACAATTTAATATTGACATCCAGTCGACGAGTTTCGGTTTTTAAATACGAATCTCCTTATCAACCTTTTATGCTGACTGTACCCAAGTCTTATCCATTATGACTTAATAGTTAATGCATAAAGTCAATAATATACCGACTTTAGATAGAAATAAAGTTTTTTTTTAAGAGTAGGATCTATATTTGAGAGGCACGTGGATGTACCTTATTTAAAAATAATTATGGCTCAAACCACATTATATGTAGCTATGCACTCGAGACAGCTAAACTGAAAAATATAGGTCAGTTTAATTATTAGATGTTCCTTTATTAACCATAATAATACCCTTTATGTACCAAAACCTACCTTAAACCGAGTGCACAGTTAATATACTTATACTAATAATACTGTTATTTGTTTTGAAAATTTATTGCCTTTTTTAAATATCGTAGTAAAACGTCATTGATAAAGACGATAATATTACAACTAATATAAATAATAATAGAAAATAACACATTTGACAATAGGGCTACTTGTAGATATATAGGCACTTAAAACAGATTGAATTTCGACAGAAAGTAAACTGAAAAAATCAAACACAACAAAATGTCAATGTGTAGACAGTTTCAAATAATATAATCTGTAGACATTTAAAAATAAAAAAGATTTGAATGTGTCGATATGGAATCCCATAGCAAGCATTCCATAATCCATTTCAAACGATTAGTTTATATTGGATTTTTGTGGATGGTCCTGTAAAATGAGATATTAAATTTATTAGTCATTAATTTTTATTATTAAGATAAGATATATTTAAGATTGTATCTTAATTTAATAATATTATATTATTCGGATTCAATACGAACGCATTTTACACTAAAGATAGGTACCTAATATTTTCCGGTTAGGAAAATGATTTAATACTATTTTCAATATCCTGTTATCGTTACGACTATTTATTAATGATTTTTAATTTATTCAATATAAATACATTCATGGCAAAGAAATAAAACCAAAGTTTTTACACTGTAAATTTGATATTATTATTTTATACCTATTTAAAAGACTTATTAAATAAATTGATACTTTATTTAAACTTTGTATTATTTCGATTACTTTCATAACCTTTTAATTTTTCAGTTTTGAACATAAAAATTATCAAACACTAATAGGCTATTTGAATGATTTTGGAAAACAGTTTAAATGGTTTTTTAGGGCATAATAAACACACAACATAAATATTTCCGGGAAACGTGCAGTACTTTTAGCAAAAAATAATATTAAAGTTTGAATTGTAGAATTGGCGCTAAAAACGCTGTCTATATAATGGCCCGTGGCCGACGCCATACTATTGGAGTGAGTACTGAGTAGTACTCAGTACTCACTGACTACTAGGGACTAGGGTGAGTGGGGGGAAGATTAACACCAGAATTACTGAAGTTTTTGCACTCTTGACAACATTGTTCTGAGTTCTGACCGTCATTTCGTTACCTCGCAAATCACAGTCATGAGTCATCGTTAGACGCTTGGGTATCTAAAATATTACGTAATATGTTTGAATTTTGGCATTTTCTTAAGAAAATTTTTATCTTATCCTATTCGCTATACGTCCGGGGTTATTTAACGTTATGTTATTCACACATATAGGCATTATTTTTAATTCTTGATTGTGTTATAAAAACGTTTTCGTTTTTTTTAATATGAGATGTGACTGATGATGACTGTTCTCAAGTCAGCCAAAATCTATGAACTACAATAATGGCTTGTTCTTAACTATCCTAGTTTTCCAATAACAGAGCATAGTGCGAATCAGTGGGGTACAATGCCAAATTATGCTGAAGGTAATTGTTTTTAGTTTATTATTAGTGTTATTATCAGAATGCAATGCGAAGCGTTGCTGTAGTCGAAACATGCAACGTTAAGCATAATGCGCTATAGTGCTATAATTGAAAAACTAGGCTTGTATAGTGGCTATTTCTCCATTCAATTCTTTTTAAAGAAACTTAAAGCAGTGATTAAATGTATACTCACTTTATTACATGTAGGTACATTCACCACGTGAAACATCGATGTTGTTTGACTTTAGAAAAAAGAAACTCGGAAATAAGGTGGTTCCTATTGGTCAGTTAATATTAAAAATTAAAATAGCTTAGTGGTTCTTGAAATCAGGTATGGGTGTTTCAACTAAGATAATTGATAACGTAAATAAATAAATGGGTTCGTAACAAATTTGATCATGATTTTTTGTTAATTTTAACAGTTTTATTATATTCCACGCCACAACAATATTACCATTACAGTCGATACAAAACTATTAAATATTCCGTATAATCATGGAATTGGGAAATTCATTTTTTTGTATGTCTATGCTGGTGATTTTTATATTGTTTCAGTTAACATATTAAGCAATCTATATTTTTAGATTCTCTATGAAACAACTTGTCACTTTGACAGCGCTTGACACTTGTATTGACGTAAACCGTCAATTTAGCGGTCGTGTAATAAATCTAAATTCCCTAAAACTTCGATTTAGGACGATTAAATTGTATTTATTTCTTCATAATTATTTTTTTTACATTATACTATCAATTACTATGCAATAGACTGAGTTTCTTAAGTTATAAAATAATTGATAATGGCGGATAGAGATCTTTCTTTAGGACCCAGAGATGGTGTAACGTATCCTATTAAGGTTCAGTATTGCGGTAATTGTTCCATGCCAATAGAGTATTGCGAATACTACCCTGAATATGATAAATGTAAACAATGGTTAGAAAGAAATTTGCCGACAGAGTTCGAGAAAGTCAAAATAGGTATGACCTCAACAATAGCAGTTAAGTGAGGTTAGGTTATAGAATAAAAATAAGAAATGACAATATATTTTAAAACAGATGAAGAAGATAATGCAGGCGGTGAAGAAGAAAAGAAACGCCAAAAACGCGGTGGAAAGGGTATGTTGAAGTCCAAGAAGAAAGAAGATGTCCCTAAACTTGTCCAGGTATCTCGAGCACCCAGAGGCAAGAAAAAATCTGTAACAGTGGTATCAGGATTAAGCACTTTTGGTAAGATTACAATTGCATTAAAACAAGTAATAGAACTCTTGGGAATTTTGTTATTGTTAATAGATCATATTTGTTTTCAAGATGCCAGACAAATGGCAATATTTTTTTATAAAACTTTAATTATCTTTGTAGATATTGACTTAAAGGTTGCAGCCAAGTTCTTCGGCACAAAATTTGCATGTGGGTCTTCAGTTACTGGTGATGATGAGATTGTTATACAAGGAGATGTCAAGGATGACTTATTTGATGTAATACCTGAAAAGTGGCCAGAGGTAATTTAAATTTGTAAAGATAATTTCTTTTATGTAATGTTGTTTTTAATTAATGTAAAAAAAAATATTTCAGATTGACGAAGACAGCATTGAAGATTTAGGAGATCAAAAGAGATAGTTTTGTGAAATTTTGTTAAGTCATAAAAATTGTAACTTCTGTTTCCTGTCAGACTGTATTTTCTATACCACCAAAATCTGGTCAAGGAAATAATAAAATTGGACACTTATTTATTTGTTGTGCTCAATGCTATAAATAAAGTTTGCATGGCAGTAAAGGGCATTTTTAGTCTCCCAAACACATCAAATCAAATAATTCATTCATATGATGAGAATAATGCATATTGCTAAACAGACAGTAGAATAAAACTCTATTTATTTTCTTTAAAAATATTATTACAATACTAGATAAAAATGAAATTATCCTTTAATAATAACATATTTCTAAACTAGAATTAACAAAAATATAAATATGTCAAATTCAATATTTGTAGACAAGTATAAATTTGACTTGCCCACTGTTTGCCCACTGTTCCGTACCTAGAATCCTTTTCATAGTTTGTTATGTCACATTACCCCTTTATATAAAACCCAAATTAACTAGTAGCTTTAATTTAAAATTTCAAACCTGTGTTTTAAAATATGTTATTAAATATTAAGACTGAGGTTTTTCCATGTAAAGATGATTTGAGGTCTTACGGCGGATATAGGGGAGATTGAACTAACTCATTGAACGAAATGATTTTATTTATTTATTGTGTCATTAATCAAATAAAAAACCTAGCACACTTGATCAATGCTATAAGTTTTTATTCCATACGGCTAATATTTTTAACTCGATACTTGCAGTAAGATTATAAAAAATCTTTATAAGTTGGCTGTTTAAATCAATTTACTAAGTAAGATTGTTTTTATTAAAAAAATATAATTTTGATTTTCTATTTTACCTGTCGTAATCATATTTCACATATTTTATCTATAATTTCTGCAACAATCTTAAATGATGTGTTGCCATATTTTAAAAGCCTCTAAATAAACTAATTGTGGTTTTAACAATTTAAAGTATCAACTTTATGTTAAGTTACTTTATTCAACATTTAATCACAATTAAAATACTTAAGGAACATGGAAAACTTTATTTGAATTAAAATGATCTTTATATTTACTAAAATTCATGGGAAATTTATAATAAATATCTTGCAACTCGGTTATTCATATTAAAAATATTGACTATGGCAATATTAGTTTGGTAAATCAAACACAACACAACAAAATAAAATCACTTTTCTACGTTTTACGTTCATTGAATGTTGTGTTTTGGCACAGAAACAATGACTTGTTAGTGCATATTCACAAATAGTGGACACATAATGTGTTTGGAGACTTCTCGGAAGTGATTAGGAGCTAGACCCATAATGTAGCGCTTAATCAAGTTCCTTAAAGAGTATTCCAAAATTATAGTATTGATCTTTTGTCTTCAACTACAGTGTGTATAAAAGAACTTAAAAATGTCCGTGGTTAAAGGAAAGGCCTTAGTGAAAATGGATGTTATCCAAGTTGGTGAATATGAATTTACAAAACAAGATATCATCGGTCATGGAGCCTTTGCAATGGTTTACAAAGGAAGGAAGAGAAAGGTATGTCACTACGCGCCTCTTAAAATATATGGTTTATTTTAAACTAAAGTCAATTTTATACTATGTTTGTTTTGTTATAATTTAATTTGCGTGTTGAAATATAGGTTGTTTCCGCATTATTGATTCTATTATAACAACGATACTTACGCCATTATTTTTAAACGAAGACGAAAACAATCGACCTAGAAATATTTTGCATTGGCTTTTCTATTTTCAAAATAATTATTTAGCGTAATAATAAATAAATTATACCTTATGTATCTAAACAAAAAAAAATCAATCTTATAGTTTTGTTTATGGTATAATTCAATGATCAATTGATTCCTGATATCAGCTGTTTATTAGTTATCATTAAATTAACAAATTTTTATTTTGCATTAGGACCTAAGGAATAATTTAATTCATTACATGTTATTGTGTGATTATGTATGATATGATATAAATTAAGTAGTGACTATTTATATCAAGCCACTATTTTATAACATTGCAAATCACAATTTTTGTTGTTGTATTGAAGTATAGATATAACAATTGAAATACAATACAAAAATGTATGAGATGCTTCATGATATTTATAGAAATACAAAGCTTCCTTCCAAATAATATAAATTGAGAGTTTGTTAGGATATTTGTTTTCCACACTTTTATACGAAAAAATTAAAATGGATTTGAAGTAAATAAAAAGGATACTTTTACCCCTCTAAGCCACTGGTTGCAGTAAATTACTAAGTAAGATTACTGCTGTGTCCAGATATTTCCATAAAACCTTACAACTGCAAAAAGTTTATGCAGTATTAGGTACTATACTTTTCACTATATTTGCAACAATATAATTAATAAATGAATTTTAAAAGTATATATAATTGCCATATCTAAAACTCTTTCAAACCAACTATTTCATCATTTTCATTTTGAATCTAAAGTAATTATATTATTCTCTTGGATCTTTATTTACATTATATTGTTTATATCAATATTTCTATCTGTGATGTTTTTGATTTATCAATGTCATTAGATTATGATGATGGTTCCATGCAAAATTAAAATGTGTGCTTAGCCCTACTATTTCAATTGGTTTTAATATGCTTGATTTTACAATATGTATTATTGATTAGACTATTTATTAAACTTTTAATCTCTAGAAAACCAAAAAAAAAAAATACACCTTGCTTCCTTATGTATGTTTAACTTCCACAGTTAAGAATGCAATGGTTCATTACTAGAATTTTCTATATTTCTTTATATGATTTAACTGTGGATTAGTCATGAGACTTAACTGCAATTTGGTTTAATTCAGATTTGCTTAGTAAAAATCATGATATTGTTGTCAGTTTTAAAATTTATCAACTTCTATAATTCCTATGATAAAAAAAAACTTCTTAACCATTAATAGTTATTATATGTACTTTTATGTATTCTAGCTGTAATAATAGATTTAAGATTGACGTCATGGATGTCCCTGCTATGTGTATGGCATAACATTGTTCCACTCTGTAATTCTGTCTTTGGTTTCACTGCTTTGTTTCAAACTAGTGCAACAACCTAGGACTATGTGTACTGTGTAAGGGTGTGAATCTCAAGGACAATACAAACTGACTTTCGAGAAATATATCTACATATACATCTACACTAATATTATAAAGAGGAAAGCTTTGTAGTTTTGTATGTAACGAATAAACTTAAATAGTATTGGACTGATTTTAATAATTCTTTTTTCATTAGAAAGCTACATTATCACTGAGTAACATAGGCTATATTTATACTTTTCATCCCGGTATTGTTCCGGGAACGGGACCAACGCGGGTAAAACCGCGGGGCACTGCTAGTAATTTATAAACTAATTAAAATTGCTTGTAATTGCTGACAATAATTATTTTTTTTACGATATTTGTGTCAATAAGACGAACATAGCTTTTTAGAAGAACTATTTAGTTAAAATGTCTATACCTACACTTTAAAGTGTTTTGAAATCAGGTCAAACAGTAACCGATGAACCTTTGGAATGTAGGGCGAGCTAATCTTAGATCAGCGCCGGCGCAGCCCTGAACCCCTTTGTGTAGCAAATCTACCAGAATTGAATAAAGTTTAAGCTAATAATATTTCCAAACGAGAATTATTGCTCAGTCATGGAAGATACTGTTATTTGCAAAATATAAACATTAGCGTATTATATATCAACGGCTATCTGCAACAAAAAACTTTCGAAGCAAAAATAGAATTTTATTTTCATGATAAGATATAACGATCCGACATAATACATACTACAGCTAAAATTTATCCGTACGAGATTTTACATGTCGAACTACGGATATTATGTACCACAAGTATGTTGTTATTACGAAAATTTTAATTTTTAATCATTCCTCGATTTTGATATGATGCAATAAAACGGCCTGAAAAATGAATGTAGATACTAGATAGTAACTTCAATTTATCTTTAGATCGAGACACGCGCGTTCCGGTAACCGTAAAAATCGTTTCACATGCAGCGACGTATGTAATTGTATACTGCAATAACTGTTCTTATGCGATTATGCACAAAGCGTGGCTGTTTTGTTAAAAAAATATCTTTATTTTTATTACAATTTATTATCGTAAGAAAGCTATATCCAAAATTGATAAAGAAAACATGGTCGGGGCAATGTAATGTCTCGCAAGATATGCCGAGCTTTTCCGTAAAGCAATTACAGTTTTTATCAAAAAAATATCGTTACATAAAAGTAAATAAAGATAACAGATGCCATTGAACTGCAGTCCCACCTCGAGACCCGCGCGATTTCAAATGCTGTTTTAATAATCCTTTCGATACCATTACATCCATTTCTTTTCCGTTATTTTTTCTTGTCATACTAATTAATGTGTTTAATACATAACTAGCTGAGTCCCGCGGTTTTACCCGCGCAGTTCCCGTTCCCGCGGGAATGCCGGGATGAAAAGTATCCTATATGTTAATCCAAGGTATCATGTATCTACCTACCAAATTTCAACTAAATCGGTCCAGTCGTTTTTGCGTGAAAGAATAACAAACATACAATCTCACAAACTCTTACATTTATAATATTAGTAGGATAGTAGAATAGGATAAGATAATATAATCTCGCACATAAGCTTTAGGTTTATTTTGATCAATATAGAAATAAATATCAAGCCTTACTCATAAAGAAATTTTGTTAAATAAGCCTTGTATTTACAGAGTCCATCGCAAGCTGTCGCGGTGAAAGTCGTTACAAAAAAGGGTATACAGAAAGCCTCAGAGATCCTGGTGAAAGAGATAAAAATTCTTCGCGAGCTGACGGCGCTTCATCATACCAATCTTGTTGCAATGCACGACTGCATGGACAGCACTGCATACGTCTATGTCGTTATGGAGGTGAGATTTATATTGTGATCTTTACGATTTAGTTGACTATTATATGGTGAATTGTATGGTCGAGTGCGTTCTAGCAGACACGTGATTAATTAAATTCTTGATTAACTGCTTTTTTTTTCAGCGATACAGTAATTAGACGTAACTGTTTGAAATAAGAAATTTGACCCAAATGTTTGTAAAGTATTTATTTAGGTATAAGTAGGGTAAGAGAGAAGCTTATTCCTGTTTCAAGCCTTAACCCTTTTTGATTTGCACACAATGTTCAATAAATCGACACGCTTTGTTGCTAGTCTGAATGATGGTAACAATGACCAGGAAGTGGCGGTTATTAGTGAATATGTAGTCTATACTAGGTGCTGATTGTCGTCCGTAACCCACTGGCCTTGCCCTTAATCCGTCTGCCGATAACGACATGTACATTAATGTAATGGCTATTCAAATCGCTTTAGTCATGTTCACTTAAAATAAATTTAAAAAATATATAAATAATTATTATCGGTCAATTGCGTCTTAAGCACCGTTCGTTCGTTTTTATTTTTAATCTGCAAACTTTTTTAATCGAAGAATCTAAGACATTAGAAAAAAAAGGCAAGAATTAAGACAGTAGTCTTATATTAACTTCATTCTTCATTTAAACAGCTATATTCTAATGTTTCGGAGTCGTTTCAATAATTTAGTAAGTTTAAAATTTTATTGCAATAACTATAACAAAACGAATCTGGCGAGATCCTATTACGACCTTTATCGAACTTAAGCCTGAATATTTTACCATATATTGTTATCACGCCTAAAAAAAATATTTTGTAAAGGTACCTCATTTTACCGTTTTTGTTCATCGCCATCTATTTCAATATATGAATAAATTTAAAATCACCACTTCAGTGTGACATCAAATATTCAGAAACTTGTTGCTATGCTTGTCTCTAATGGTACGCTCAAAATCTTCTTCCGTATGTCGCGGCTCGCGCTGCCCGCTTCGAAACAAGGTCAGAGCTTTATTGGCTCACCTCTTTTGTTAATCGTAATATAAGATCTTATCACGCAACATTTCAGTACTATTTCAAATTTCATACCCACAATTCACACATTAAAACTTTGTTCATTTTCATTTGAGCGCCTGAATAAGTTGATAAATCAGTTTTAAGTAAACAACCTTGTTTACTACTAAGTTTATCAGACGTTGACACATAATGTTTTAACAATGAATGTTAAAATGTCGACGACCGGAAGTCTAGGTACTAGATCCATGTATTATTGCGCATCAAATTTGCTCATGTAAACGAAGTCACGACAAATTGCGTACATTTACAATATTTGATAAGAAATCTGTTTCACGCGTGCTAATTCCACGCAGTAGTAACGTGTCGACTCTAGGCCACTATCAACCAAAATAATTTAATCTACTCTCGAGATAAAACACGTTATGCGTATGTAAATTTTAACAGCAAATGTAAATAAATAGACATGTACATTAGAATAACTGAGTTTGAGTACTTGCTATAATAGTTATATTGCCAATTTAGTACCAATTTTATTATTATTATACATATATTGTACCCATGTATGTCCTTTTTATACATAGGGTGCTTGTGCGTGTATACGTGTGCCTATACTGCCCCAGTAACCAATTATATCGTTGATGAGGTGATGACTACTCTAAATCTCATAGCAACTATCTACTCTATTAACTTCTAGTTAGCGATAAAACCTTATGAAAACAACCTTGTACGGCTATCAACATTTTAAAACAATATAGATTTTTCTTGCATTCCACTTCTTGTGATCCCAGTTGTTCAAAAATTAATTTGTTTCGTAGTAGAACCCTGTTGACATTGAGGCAAGAACTTGATGTGCAAAAAACGTAATACGAGTTAAAATAAAATTTCTGTAATATATTTAATGGATAACAAATTTTAATTTTATTATTATAATTAAAAAAAAACTTTATTCTCATAAAGAAATATAAGTATGGATTCTAATTATCTCGAAGTCCCGAATTCTTTTTTCTGCTGATATATTGATGGATTTACTCAATATGTCAATAACTTGCATTAATTAATTATTATAAACAAAACAATGTGTGTCATATCAGCATTTAAATAAGAAACAAAGCATTCGAGAAACAAAGTGTTAGTTTATTCGGATTGCGCAATGTAGTTCGCTCGTGTAGAAACTATCTAGGTGGCAGCCGCCGCGCCGCGCCACGTTTCTCCGGATCACCACGCCTGCACGTGCCGACTGCTGCCCCAGCGTGGCTGCGATCGCGCTACAGATAATTGCGCGCAAAACGACACATGTCTCTGACAAGTGCATTAAATAGACCACTTCTAACTGGGTATACCCTCACTATAAACATTACAATAAATAATTTCTTCATGTATTATCTTTACGTTATTTCATAAACGATAACGCGATAATGTATTCGTGTCAAGAGATAAAGTCGGTCGGCGCAGGTTTAATGACGTTCAAATAAAATGTAGTTTTGTCTGTTTAGTTAGGCATGCAAATAATGAGTGTCGATTCCATCGTCCAAGTTATATGAGGGTCGTCACGCCTCCAGACAAGATTTCTTTAAAATAGCAGGCGCACATGTGTAATATTTCACAAGATATTGCTGTATCAAATAATAGTAATTATAACCATGTATAAAGGTTTAAACTTGATTTAAAATCATACATCACACATGTTCAAGCTTTATTTTTCCAAGCCATTTTAATGCTGAACAAATATAGGTTTGTTATAAAAGGTAGTCAAAACGTTTTTATTCATTTACATACCGCCTACCTACATAAAGTCAAGGGCAGGCGAGATCATTTAATTTGGAGTCGCGTGTTTAACTGCGTAATAGCAGCGTTTGTATTATTACATAGACTTCTAAGCCAAAGAAAGCAATGAATATGAGCTTAAATCTTGGACCAATTTAAGCTCATATTCATTGCTTATGTACATAGTCCTAAAGGCCACGATTTATGACAGTCTATCAATGATGAAATGCGTCTGTAGATGTTATTTATTGAAGTATAAACAAATTAAAATTAATATTTAGTCAAATCGTAAATTATTCTTATTCTGTTAAACACAACTAGAGATGTACATTAAAAAAAGAACGAATTAATCTTTATGCATAAAGGAACATTTATATTTAGAAAATTATATTAATTACTTTTTCCTTCATATTTTACTTAGCCCTTATGATGTAAAATATCAACGTGTTAAAAATATATTCAAGGCAAGCAGAAAAACTTATGCAACAACGTAATTATGAGACGACAGCCAGTCTATCTGCGAACTCGGGCCCACGTGTCTGATATTATACATAATGTTATGGCAAGTGGCAATTATAAACGTATATATATTGAGCTTTTATTATTCTTGTGTAAATGTACAATATATAAATTAACTCATACCTATAATTTCGATGTCTTTTAACCTACACAGTGGAAATATAATTTGGTACTAAAAGGTCATAATGTCCGAAAAATTAAAGTTCATTAGCTGTAGAATATCTGCGCAGTTAAATATTTGTGCAAAAGCGAATCCATTGCAGTATCATAGACACAACAAATATAGTTTACCTATAAAACATATTTATGTGTATTCTGAGATAAATGACTAAGCAGCTACAAGATGCACGTGGCACAATAATCATACATTGGGCGTTCTAAATAGGGCTTCATACTGTTTAAATAAATTGATCTTACCTATGAATTGCGTCATTACCTCGGGTTTCTTTGTCGTTTATAATTAGATCACTAACTTATCTTTTTATTGATTCTTTTGTTATACGTACTGTTGTTATAACGGTTTATAGTAATATCGTTACTTAATTATATGGTATCTAATAAAAGTTTTACTTTTGAAAAGATTCTGTGCGCCCGCCTAACTTCATTCGGGCACATCGTCTTTTTCTATTGTCCTGGTGGAGCACGTAGTACTTAAAGAAAAATTTTAAAGGCCGGATGGTGAAAGCAATTATTGACACAACTAAGTCTTTTTTGGTTAATAAAATTGCCACTGTAGGATATAGAAATACCGTCGTTATGCACACGATATAGTCTAGATTCTAGATTAATAAACGCGTATGATTGCGTCATACTAGTTTCTCTGTCCAATGTAACTTGTTGGTACTTGAAAGTAAGGCAACGGAAACCACATATATACTTTCCACATTTTTAAATTTACAATTTATATTATACAGATTTTGTGGTTTTTATTTAGATGAATTTGATGATTTTTACAATATCTGTTAATATATCTGTGTTATAGTATTAATAAATCACTATGCCGCTTTATAAAAATAAATACTTTACCTTATTTTAAAATGAAAATTATCAGTTAATAACTCGGAAGTTTGTATTTCCTAAATTTATTTTTATTAAATTTGAAAGTCAAGTTTTAAATGCGTATTTGGGCCAAATTTTTATTTCAATGAATATAATAACGGTTTACTAAATACACCGGATGCATAAAGCTTGACTACAAGAGACAGACTTGATGCCATTAAATAATAACTGTCATTTTGATAACTTTATATTTAGTTTATTTTGAAAGCGCGAAATCGTTTCAAGGTAAAAATATAAAAACATACATAATATTATATTAAATCATTATCAGTTACATAGGTCAATTCAATTGTAGTAACTTAAAATGTATTAGTATATTTAAATATCACTGAAATTGTAACTAGTAAATATGGATTATAATTAACGCTTCGTATTAACGACTGGAAAAAATTGTATATGATGTAACACTAAAGGAATAACTTTAATATTATTTATGAACCTACTTACAAAGAAAAAATCCTAACAGCCTTACGCTACATTTTTGTATAAAATAATTAACATTTCAAACTAGCATATCAATTCACATGGTCGCAATTTAATTACAGTAAATAATTTAGTAATAATACTACGTTCATCTCATTGCTCATACATAAATTTATCTCATTCAGATCAAGCTCATTCATCTGGAGTATAAAAAATAGTTCACATCCGATACTTTACTAAAGTTTACTTATACCGGGGATTTGTCATTAGATTTATCTTGCAATGGTACTTCTTCTGGGCTTGTGCCATTTGTGTTAGTACGTTCGCTAGGCCGAGGAGATGAGCCAAACTTCTTTTTAATTGAACTCCAATTCTTTTTAATTGCTATGACTGCAACAATAACAACCATAGCAGCAATGATAATTCCGACCACACTCTTATCCACACCACCTCCACTGGATTTAGCATCTGCTGTTTTAGCTCCAATCTTTACTTCAGGGTCTACGTGTGCTGTTTCACTTGGCGCATTTAGAATGCTGTTTAGTGCAACTTTTTCTGTAGGCTCGTTGTTTACTACATTACGAAGAGAAAATTCAGTAACGGATGAGCTTTCTGGAACTGGAGGGACTGTAACATTTTCCAATGTTGGTTTTGGTGTCGATTTTTCACCGGACTGAGAATCATTTGATTTATTCTTTATGTCTATTTCCTTTTGAATCTCATTAGGGTCAAAAGCGATCATTCCTGGTAACGTGGCATCGAATAAATCATCTCCGATATTATTAGGCGCTTCAGGACAATCAAAAACTTGAGTTTTGCAGGATTCGGTACATACTTCTTCTAAAGATTCTTTCAAGAATGTACATAAATCTTCGACAATAGTTGATGACATTGATGGCAACGTAATTTTGCGAAGAGATTTAAATGGCGAAAAAAGTTCTGGTGTTAAAACCTGAAAAATATTAATATTTTGTTATTGATAATGTTTCTCATCGATGAAGTTTTTTAAAAGGAGTGGGCTTCTTATTCTTATATATTTTAATATCTTTATTATCTGTTTGATTTTGAATTAGTATAAGTATCAGTACTACGAATGCTGCTGTAGAAGATTAATTATCAATTATTGTATTCTTACAACAACATTTCAGTTAAATATTATTTTAAATAAATATATTACATACCGTCCGTATGTCATTGCCTCCTAAATCAATGTTTTCAACTTTCGTTAGTAATAGACTATTTTTTAATTCTTGCGGAAACTCAATTAAGCGGTTGTTGGCTAGATTTAACGAAACTAGTTCTGGAAGTTCACTTACAGACTGTAAAAAAATAATTTCATGTTAATGCTTTACATCCATATAAATGCTATACTCGTATATATAATCAAGTAATCAAGTTTATTATTTAGATACTTACACCTGCTGCCAATTCCATAATGGAATTATTGTTTGCATTCAAAACCTTGAGATTTTTTAAGGCTGATATTCCTTTGGGTATTTCCAGAAGTTTATTGTTATTTATTTTTAAAGTCGTTATCCTTGGATCCAATGGTGCTGGGAATTCAGTTAGAGAATATCCAGAACAATCTACGACAAAATCATTTGTGCCACCTTCTATACTACAAACACATGGCTTTGGGCATGATATTTCTTCTGTTGAATTTGTTTCATGTTTGTCTTCATTTATTTCTTGTGGTATAATATGTTCTAATTGTGGTATTATAATTTGAGTTGTACTTTCGCCATTTTCAGCTATGTATGGATCCCCGCTACCTTCTATATCAACGTCATCTGCATCCTTATTTTCTACACTGGGTACTATACCAATCTCGGAAGGAATTTCTGTTACATCACTTTCCTGGGCGTAGACGATACCTTGTCTGAAATTTTGTTTAGAATCATTAATAACATGTGACTGTATCAAAAGCAATTGGTATCTTTTATCATAACGAGCTGACGTAGAATTGCTAAGTACAGAGATAAGAAACGTGATAAGTACAAGGGCGTTACTGTAGGTGTTTATAGTCTTATAATATTTAAAGGCAATAAAAATTCGCAATTTTTTCTTATTAAACATTATTATAACTATTAAAAATTAAACATATTTGTTTATTTTTATTCTTAAGTATCTTGTTACTACGCGCCTTTTCTCATTTTCTAGATAGATACTTGAGTTAATAAATTGAGTTACGTTAATTCTATGAGATAATAAAAAAAAGTAAATAAAAGAAGAAATTTGGGGTATGTTCATATATTTATAAAAAATAATTAACTAAGAATGTTTTATATTCGCAACTTATCAAACTTAACATGTAACGTATTGAATGTGTAATATCATTAAGTACTTACATGAGGCAAGTGGCCAGAAGTAAGGCCAGATGAATAGTCTTCATGGTCAGTGGGAATGTCGCGAAATTGGTGCACTGTGTCAGTAACGCGGACAGAGCTCCCTCGTCTCTCCTCCTGGCACTAGTAGCATCGGCTCGCGGAGCGCGTAACTCACTGACACTTATAAACTATTATCATTCAACGATAAGATACCTGCTGCATGGCGAAGCTTATCGCGAATCAAACTTGATAACATTTGTCCGCATCAACACCAAAACTAATTTCCTCTCTTATGAGAATATTGATTCATTTAAAATTATCACTTCAGGTGAAATACTGCGTTAACGTCATGAATTTAATACGCGCGTCATACAACTTCGTTGGAATAATTGTATTTTAATCGCTCCAAAGATTTAAGTTTATAGAAAATTTTCAAACTGTTTATCGAGTTTACGACCAAATGTTGTTTATAGTTAACTATAATTGATAGTAGTGGACAGAAAAACAATATTTTTTATTTAGAAGGCACTCAGCAGTGCATATACGAGTTATTTTATATGTTCCATGAAGAGTTAGCTTATAATTAAATTTATTCTAAAGCATTTACAATATTATTAGATACCTACCTTTTCATTTCATTGTCATAGGTACCTATATGGATTATTTTTGTTTCTCATTCAACGAAACCTAAAATTCAATAAGCAATCGAAAATGTGTGAATAACAAGATAATAAAAAAATCAGTGCCTAGGTCAATCAAACAAAAAGATCTGACCTCAAACTGTACCTTTGTCCTAAATATTATTTATCCATTTTTTTTACCTAACCTCAATACAGACATTTTTCGATTTACATAGTATGCTTTATATGCTTATACATACATGCTCTAGAAAATATAATTTTGAGACTGTACAATAAAAATATATTTTTAATAATCTTAAAGTTAAATTTTTAGCGAATTTCCTTTTTCGGACTAAAAAATATCCTTCAATAAATATGTGAGTACTTATATAATTTATGTCAGGCGTACGTACCGAATTAAGAATCTCAATATTTTTATTTCTGTTATGCAATCAGTACACTGTCAACTATTATTTAAGGAACTACACTGGTCTGACGAAATTTATCGGCCTCGTGCTAACGATTAATAAGAGCCCTGTGTTTACTTTAACACTCGCGTTTAGCACAGTAGTTTTTCGAACGTTTATTCTCATTGGTGTCTCGCGATCGACTTGAATTTTTCAGTGTTTTCATATTCGTTTTGTTTACTTCACAGTACTGTAATGGCGGCGACTTGGCGGACTATTTACAAACAAATAGGCTCCTCAGCGAGGCCACCATAAGGACCTTCCTGCGGCAGCTGGCGGAGGCCATGCGGGCTATCCACGCCAAAGGCATCGTCCATCGAGACTTGAAGCCGCAGAACATCCTCCTCACACACAACGTGCCCCCGCCCCGCACGCCACACCCTGAAGACATCACGCTCAAAATTGGTAATCATCACATCTCAATATTTTCAAAATATCCTCAACTTTTTAAATATTTATGAAAACCTTTTTGTTAGTCAACCATGTTAAAAGATAAATCAATAATACAGTAATTTGTTTATCGAATACAGCCGATTTCGGGTTCGCAAGATTTTTGGAAGAGGGAAACATGGCCGTCACACTTTGTGGATCACCAATGTATATGGTAAATAATCATATTACTTTTTGTATGTTTCTATATCTGAAATGATAATTGAAATGAAATTCTTTACTGCAATCAGTACGTAAACTATGCTTTCAGGCACCCGAAGTTATAATGTCTCTCAAATATGATGCAAAAGCGGACTTATGGAGCTTAGGCACAATTGTATACCAGTGCTTAACTGGTAAAGCCCCATTCCAAGCCACCACACCACATGAGCTAAAAGCCTTCTACGAAAACAGCATCGACTTACAACCCAAGTAAGTCTTGATAATATTGTTACCTATCTATTAAACTTTCAGGTAAAATAACCCACTTTTTATATTCACTGTGTTATAACCGAGGACTTTTGTATGTAAAAGAACCATTAAAACTATTACGGAACCTGTGAATTCAAGTCCCTTTGAAGTTTCTTTATAAAACAAAGACTACCGGCGCAATACACGCTTGAAATAGATTTTATTGTTAATTGATTTTCACGCTTTCATTCATCGTATCCAGCGGTTTTAGGATGCCGACATTTATATTGTGTAGTCTTATAATAATTAAATACGTGGAGCACTTTTCTCAACAATTAGTTTCAACATAATTGTGTCGGGCCTTCAAATAATTGATAAGATTTTATTTATTCGTAAGGATATAGGTATAATTATTTGATATTGCTCAAGTGCTAGGTAACATTTTAATGAGATTAACTTTTTGTCAGATTTTTTACGAACGTGTTTTCAAAGTAATAGTTACTTAATAGAAATAATTACAACAATTGCGCAACGTCTACTTACAAAATTTATTATCAAGGATAGTTGTTATATATTTTTATATTTTACAATTTTTAATGGTCTCTTATGTTCTTTTTTTGTTCTAATACCAACTGCGGTTAACGCACATAATTTCAGTGTTTACATTCGTTTGATCTGCTGGTAAATTTGGTGCTATTGCGTCTTGGGCGTTTAAATGTTTTTGAAGAAAATTATTTATGAAGTCAGTTAAAACATTAAAAGTTCATGAATTTTTAATAAATAGTTAAGAATTGCCAATTTGTAGGTACTGTTTTTATGGTATTCCTTCAAATGTGATTAAAACATTGATGAAAAACGGACCGAATAAGTTCATATCACTTTAATGGAATCATGTCTATTTGAAAATTATAATAATATCTTCTCAAATACCTCTTTTTTGTTGTTTTAATAAAATTTGTTTTCTCAATGTCGACAATAATGGTAAACCTGAGCAAATATATGGTAAACGTCTTCTTTGTTCAGACTAAACGGAAAACATCACATGTACATATATACTATATAAACAAATTCATGAATACTTTACAGAGCGGAGTTTAATTACTCTTGTAAATTTATATAACATAATAAAAAACAATGTTTATAATAAAGAAAATATTAATATTCAGTAGTAATGTTAAGAGTTCGCGTCGAGGCACTTCGTCTTATCTCCTGAATAATAAAAAATATCAATTTATCATCATACATATATGCAATTCTGAGCATATTAAGGTGACTAAAGCATACGTTATTGTTAATGTTAGTAATGTACTTTAAATACACAAGTCAATTTATCACTAGCAATTTATTGTATAGATAATGAACCTTTTACAACAGAAATGGACAAACAAACGATAATAAAGAACGTTTAATTATATATAGCAAATACTTGTAACTGACTAAAAATACTTCTCAAGCGGAGACAGCTGATGTTTGCTTCGCAGCTGGCCCTTGCTCGTATAATGCCGTTATTCATCAACATCTATAAACCTACAGAATTCGTCACTCCACCAGAGGCGAACGAATTAGGAATAAGGAATTTGTATGTAGCGGAAGTGATGTTGCCCACTTGAAATATGTCATTCAATAGGGTATATTATTTTTACCTTAAGTTTCATGCGTCTGACTTATTTCTAAAGCATAATCAGACATACGATCCAGCTCTGTGCAGGCAACTTTATCTGGCGATTTGTGTTTGAATATGACAAAAAGTAGCACAATGAAAAGTCTGTTAATCAAGACGACTAGGTCTTAATCGCACAAAGCGCGGACGATTTGGTGCGAATAAATTAAGCAAAATAACTATTTGTGTCTTTTGAGAGCGTATAGCAATGTGCTTCTCTGAATCAATCTTTATATTCTGTACTTTTCAAAAAACTGTTGCTGGGGCATATTTTTCTTGGTATTTACGCTCCTAAAGTGAACAGGCTCCTAAAGGAACTGTTTAACTATATTTGTGAAAGAAAATAATAACGATAACTATATTATTTTGGAAAATTACTTCACTAAACGTAACTTGACAGCGTATCATATAAAACAATCTTAAGTTATTATAAGTGGCCGGCCTGGCATGAGTTTTAAAGTGATGATTATTGCATTTATCTTTCTAGATATGTTGAATAAAGGTTGTTGTAATCCTAATTATTATGTTTTAAAATAAACTAGCTATTGCGTATAAACATGAAAACATAATAACACTTTCACATAAACACAGCATATCCATTGATATTCAACTTTCACGTCATTATTGCTCACAGCGCTGGATGTAGCGTCATATTATTCTCGTAAACCCATTCGTGCGTGCGATTATTATGTCTGATAAAATGACTCACACTTATATTTTCATGAAAATCTTCTTCAAGGAAACTTAATTGTTTTATTTTTATAAAGTAATTTCTTTTAAACATAAAATTACTGCACAATTGTCAATAGGTTAAATATCATTTATAGCGTTAAAACTTAAAACATTTGTATAGATAATGTTATCTTTCCATCAATCAATGTCTATTTATACACCCATATATTGAATTTGTTTCTAATTCTGTAAAGATACTAAAAGATAGCTTTGGTATTTCAGAATGCCAGCCGGAACTAGCCCCGAACTATGCAATTTGCTCATCGGTCTCCTACGTCGAAACGCACGGGAACGCATGCCATTCGAGGTCTTCTTTAATCATCCATTTTTACAAAGACCACGCACTACCTCTATTACAAGTAAGTAAAATACATATAGAATCTATTAAGATATCATTCATTAGTATGGCTTAAAATAACATATTCGTATACCACATCATTTTTCTGTTTCTCACCATTCTAGCAGCAAGTAGGTTTGTCACGTTGGAGAACACGATTAGTAATTGTAAATTTAAAAGATTATGCAGCCAATTTGATTAATGTACGTAAAAACATACCACTTGATAGTATGTATACATCAATATTGTGAATCGTCGGTTACATTTGGATGACTCACCGACATCGACCCAAATAAGTTTAATTCTTACAAAATTTTGTTACAGTTTCCTATTTAAATAGTCTTTTAAATATCTCGAACTATACGCACAGTATTTAAATATAGTTTAAGATTAATCCTCTCAAATAAACCAATTAAATGTTTTGCTTGATTACATCAGTTCTATGATGGAGCACGAATATATTTCTGCGCGCTCATTGAGAGCGCTGACCTGCCTTGTTCAATGAAATGTCAAGAGTTCATCAGACTTTTTGCACTTTAATTCAGAGCTGTTCTGATAAATGATAGGTCAAATATAAAAGCAGGAAATGGTACGTTATCTACGTCTTAGGTAAATTGCGCACTAAAATTAAATAACGATTGCACAATTTTTTGCCACGTGCATTAATTATATAGCAAATTGGGTCTTGAATAAAATTGCAAATTTTTAATTTATAAATCGATAGTATTAAAAACTTCACTAACTACAAGTTATCCTGTATTGCTTTTGTTTGTATTAACAAACAGAGCTTAATCCTAACATAAAGAATCCTATCAGCACTCTCTTGGTTTAATTTCATTTTAACGATATGGTTACGGTATACATAATGTTCAGGTTTGGACTCGGACTTTCCCGATATTTTGGAGAGCGATAACGAAGGACGTCTCGATACTAACTGTATCCTAGAGGAGTCTTGGGAGAGCCAGGGTATACAAAGAATTTCTCTATCGCTTTTCTTGCATGGGGTGGGCCCATAACACTATCGACGCAATACTAACATCTTGATCAAATTTATAAGCTTCATTGGCATGGCTTTTCATTTTTTAATTCATCGTATTTTCTGTTCCTGATTCATTTTGATAATTAATATATGATATGATGATATTGGTTTATTATTTTTAGTCAAAAAGCTTTAGCATCTCATATGAAAGATATTTTAATAAAGAAAAAAATAAATGTAATTGAATCTGAAAAATACGATAATGACGAAATATTTATCAGCCCCATAGCAATAAAAAACATATCAGTAAATGCAACGTCTCGGACGATGCACTCGCACGATTTCGAAGTCGAACGGGAACGAACAGCCGCCAAGTCGAGCATAACGCAGGGAGCTATCGAACGGTACTTCGTCCGGGTGTATCTCGTTTACTTCGAAATCGTAAATCGCCGCTCTATATACAATTAATGTATTCGATATCGTTCGTTTATTTGATGCATGCGTTGGGTATGCGAGATATGTTGTGGCGCGTGCGTATGTCCGAGGTGATGAGTCTATTGCGGGCGGTGGTAGGGTGGGATACAGTGTGGCACGTATCGGTAGGGACGAGCTCGGGCACGGCGCTGCCGGCGGGCGGGGCGGG
>DWAJ01000036.1:0-63573 GCA_018238005.1 Eurema mandarina | reverse complement strand
AGAAACGTTACACGTCTCTCGATGACGGCGTGTTCCACGGTTTGAACTAAATTGCAATATTTTACAAAGATGTATAGGTCGCGTCACGGATGTTGAGCGATGGACGAGAATAGCTGCGCATCGGTAGAATCGCTCTCGTAATTGACGTATTGGTGCGAGAAAGACAACACGCCTGGGGAACCAATCAACGCTCGCGCACGCGACGATCACGCGCCCTGCGCGCCATGCCGTCCCCTCGATGCCTTATTTTTGACTTCTGCGCAGGTTTGTTCAGCGCTAAAGGTTTGTGACGCTACTTATACAAGGTTACCTATAGTCAAATCATGAAGCTGTTCTTAATTTAGTTGTTTTACCTAACTGTTAAAAATGTTGTGTTGTTGTGTTATAAATGTTCTTCGGTTCTTATAGAAAAGACAAAAATATGATAGCATTATGACTCCGAATCCTGAATGAAGATTATTTTACAAGTATAATTGTGTATAAAATATTTAAGTATTATTATAAAATAAATAAAGAAAACACACACCATATTGCGCTGCACGTACTATACTATGAGATAACATTTCTTATAAGATCATGCTAATGCGAATAAAATTATGGTTGCAATTGAATTCACTAATCCTTTTATACTGCTTAGACAGTTTTAGACATTAAAATACATAAATTATATTATTATACTACTTGTGAATTATTTTGTTTACTTTGTGAATATTAAGAATGTAAATTAAGCAATAAAATAGGATTACTCGTCCCTACCTATATAAATGTCTGCATCGAACTAATCATCTAATATTTATAATTTTTGCATATTATTACCTATAGTTGGACGAACAGTCAAGATATATTCAAGCTTAAGCTTATTTAATTTGATATGCATATTATAATATACGATTAGTAAATAGATACTTGTTTATAGAACTTACCATCAGGAGGCACAATATCTTCGCAGAGACGGCAAGCTGTGGTAACCTGGAAAGATATAATACTAATTAAATATATTTTTCTCAATATAAAGATATAATTAGCCTTTCATTCCACCTTATTGCTACTATTAATCTATACTAATATTATAAAGAAGTAAAGTTTGTATGTTTGTTAAATTGTAAGGGGTAATCTCTGGATCTACTGAACCGATCTAGAAAATTCTTTCACCAATAGAAAGCCACATTATAGCTGAGTGTCATAGGCTATATAAGAAAAGGATTGTTAACATTATGCCCAACGAATTGGGCACGGGTCCGCTAGTCAATAATAAAAAAAAACATTATCATCAATAGGTACTAGGCATTTTAAAACGATTAAAAAAACATCCTTTATATTCGCGGTAAATACGTTATGAATAAGTAATATCCTAATAACACTGAAGGGTAACGAAAGGTTTAAAAACATTTGCTTAGACACGGCTCTGTATGCGATTTTATTATTTATTAGAAATGTATAAAGTCTATTTTACGGTGACTGTATAGAAATGACTATAGAAGTAATATAGATAGATTACACTTGACCTTTTAAAATTCACCCTCGCCTGCTTTTTGCTTATTACGAGGCAATTTAATTACGTAGCGTTTTCTGAAATATTACTGGAGGTGGTTTAATGGTTGTATGGCAATTTGATTTTCCTTTCTGCTTTATAAGGCGACCACGGAGGTATTTAAAAGCTTTAAAATTTAAAAGAGCATTGAGGTTTGGTAAAATGCAATATTTGCTCTGATTTGTATTAGAGCTTAAATAAATAGAATATCTTATTAAATAGTTCCGTGACAAAGCATTGAAATTCACCAATACAAAAGTATTTTAGGTATCATTAATCATGGATAATCACATTGTCATTGCTAGGTAATGTGATCTAGGCGCAATAACAGCAAATATATAACAAAAACTCAGTTCAAAGATCATTCAATCAGGGTTCGTTAATGGATTTAACGAGCACACCTATAATTTACTAAGTTGCATTTTATTGTAAGGACAAATATACACGATTATTTCCGTGAATCTCTTATTCGTATGGAGTTAAAGGTCTTTTAGCGCCGCATACAGTGATGCTATATGTAGAGAATATTTAAATAGTAAATATCACATATTGTAATAACAAATAGTGCTCGTAATTAACATAAAACATGAGACCCATGGTGTGCTATTACAGTGTATAGCAACAGTAATATAATTTTGATTATTTTAAACATGAATAATATTTTAATTATATAGCTTCGCTTTTAAGACACATCTTTAACCAACTTTATATCATTGGAACAGAAATAACAGATGTATAAACTTGGAAAGTTTTAAATAAATAAAAACCTAAGAGACATGAAAGAGAATATTTATTCAGATGAGTGTGTGTATGGACGTAAATGGCATCAAATTGAATTAAATTGACACGGGGAAGGTCACGTCACTGTATAATTGGAATCAAGGCGCCTGATTATTGATTGCCTTTCAATAACTGCTATTAGACTTTGTTACCATATATTTTTATAATAATTGTCTTTTAATCACGATAAGGCTCTTGAAAGATCATTTGCAAAGAAATACTTTAGGTAAAATAATATATAAGTAAGGAAGAATACACACGCGGGCATGACATAGTGAAAATCAGGAATTCAACAAATTTATTATTCTTGTGTATCTGCAAATACTATCAAAACTGTAATAAGTTAACACGCACGTAACAAGAAAACTTTTGAACAGATTCTACTTAATAAACGTAAGCCATAGATATTAAGATTTCAATTATAACGTGGGAAAAAAATTTAAAACTTTTTCCTTTTGATTTAATGTAAAGGAATTCTTATGGTGAAAGTTTTAGTTAAATAAGAATAATATACCTAAGTGGTTACAATTGTCGGAATCTAAAATCAGTAAAAATAGCGTAAAATACAGTGATAAATAAACAAGTACAAATGAGTATTTGCTTTGTTTGCAAGAAGCTCTCTATTTGACAAGCTAACGACCTGCACTGTACTATAACGATAAAAGGTAAAATTATTCTTAACCATTACGAATTAAATAAAATATGTAATAGAAATAAAAAAAATACTTTATTAAAGTCCAACTTTTGATTTTGGTTTAGGTACAGTCGAGTACGAAAAAGCGTTCATATTAAAATATTTTTTTTATTAATAAGTTTAGTAACAATAGGACATTATAATCTTAGCCTTCGATTTTTTTACAGAGAACCAACATTAATCCAAAAAATATTTAAGGGTAATGTAAGTAATTTGAAATTTGAAATTTTGAATGTTACATATACTTTTATAGTCGTATCTAAATGTATCAAAGTTTATTATGTTTTCAGGTTCGCGAAATTTTTAATAAACTTATGTTTATGCAGTGCTTGACCGTCCTGGAAAAACCTACGAGGTGGTCTATCGCTCGCTGTATCTAAGTGGGACCTACATAAATTAAGTCAACAAGCATTGTGTCAACTTACGTAAATTCGATAGAAATATAAAGAAAAACAATTTATCAAAACAACTGCTCATTTTAATTTACAATCAGTAGAACACAAAAACTCTATCTAATAAATTGATTACAAGTCCGTGTATTTGACAGATTTATTGGTTTATTAAAAAGTTATAAAATAGTTATACTACCTAGATATATATACGAGTATTATCGGTGACAAAGAATATAATATTCATTTAGTGTATTCAAGAATATTTTCCTAGTAAACGAATTTCGTGTGATGATAAAATATTCGCTTTAGCCTCATGTTGTTTATAATTGAGTCATTGAAAAGGATATACCAGATCTCTAAACAAAAAACTATTTGAATTGAAATAAAAGTCTGAGAGTAGTTATATAATTATATTCAACTGTAAATAGTCAAAGCAGTAGCTTTAAAATATTAGCACATTCAACATTACAAAACAAATTACACAAAAATATTTCATTTATTCAAAATTTCTTTAAAAACGAATAATTATTTTGTTTCCTTATTCAAATATTGTGCGAATATTTACAGGACGACGGCACGTTATCACAATATAATATGAACTATATGAAGCTTTAAAAATAATAGTTTATATCAATAAACGATTATCTACAATATGAACGTGTTCGCGCTACATACAATCACTTAAGAAAGTATTATCGGCATTCAGATGGTAGTGATACCCTATCAGTTGTTATGGCACCTCTAGATACGTCTATGAGTTTATCAAATCTATTTATAATTTTTTTATATTAACTAGTTTTATTATATTGTATAGGGCTTCCTCCACTATGAATATTTTACCTAAATATCCCTATAAAACTAAAGGTAATCCCAAATGTGCACTATAAAATTTATAAATTAATTAATTTTATGAGCGATTTCATAATTTATAATAAAGGCTAAAATAAAGGCTATTGATAATATTCAATGCAACGAAATGTTCATTGAATTGAATAAAGAAAAAACTAAATACTATAATGGAATTAAAACCAAGGAATTTAGGTCGATATTGGTTTTCAAAAATGACATCGTCCAGGTTAATATTTTCCTAATTATTTTTAAATTTACAAGCCTATAGTTAATATATCTACTATAAAATGTAAACAATAAACATACAACTATAAATCGAACTTTAATATCTATATTCCTTAAATATATAAGCTAAAACTCTGACTGATAATACATTTTAATACAGAACAACTGACTAAAAATAGGAAACCATTATTATGGTTTAGATACTCATAGATGCCGCTGTCAAACTTTCAAATAAGAATAGAATCATCAAAATGAATACACCGTTTTAACAACACTGAAGAAAGAAATATAAAAAATACATTCGACGAGCCTCCATTATATTTGAAGTAGGTAAAAACACAATATAAATGAATTCAATTCAGGAAGTTATTTACATATTTTCATTGACGCTAATCAGCTAATAAAAGATACGCTATCAACAGTATCATCAAACATATTGTTTTAATCTTCCCACTATCAAAAGTCTCAAGTTGACTTGCCACTAATCATTATTTACTGTGGTCAACTCGCAACTATACAGACTTTCCAGTCAGAAAATGGATACATATGTGCTGGTATGTAATTTCATAGGAAAAGTTGTTCTTTATACAGTCGGTTAATTAAATTAATATATACTAAAACCGCTCCCATACCAATTAATTTGTAAAAAGTTAAATTAAACTTTAAGCAATGCCAATGAATTGTCTATTTAAATAAAATAAAGGTACCTACTTACTCATTAAAGACACAAAATTTATTTTAAATAGTTCCATTAAATATTAAATGAAATAGAAAAGTAAATTAAACTCCAATCACTTACATAGCCGAACTTTGCCGTCATGTTTTGTCCCGTTGTATATTACGTTGAACATACATCTAACTGAATTTCCCAGCCGATTTTCCTTTGCGAAAACTGAACAATCCACTTTTATGTAATAATTTAACACACTTCGCATTCAACAAAAAAACACTCAAAACATATTTATACGCCTTTACAAGCGTTACCGAAACAATAGGCTTTGTAGTTTCACGAAAAAATAACTAAGCACGGTCTACGTATTCTGAAAAGAAACACCTCTAATGTTTTACAACACTTTCATACATTTTCCGAATTAACGTTCACAGCGTCTAGAGGTAAAAGAACTCCTGTCCTTCGTTTTGGTAATATCCTTATTTTTGTAGTTTGTTGAACATTGCTTATTATTTTTTTAGGAAGATTAAACTCGCGTACTTATTAGATTCCCGACACAAAATCGACATGCGCTCTCCTCGGCGGACGGCCGATGACTACGAGATAAAAACCGCGCTTGATTATAAACTTATAAGCTAAAACTTTTTTGTTAGTGTGCGTGTTTAAGACGATATGTGCACAGGCTTTTGTCTGGAGCCTCACTTAATTCTTCTTTACCTTTAGAACACGGACGATCGACGTCTTCATGTGGGCTAATAAATCTGGCTTTCGCTTTTAAAACTGTCGATGTAAACTTTTAAGGGATGTCACTATCTCCAATTGAAGTAAGTATATGGGTGGGTTATAAAAGCTCGGTTTGAAAGAGGAAAATAAAAGAGAAATCGGAATAATGTCGACAAACATTTATGCACCTGAGTGCTTGAGTGGCCGCCGTAATCTATGCTTGGCTTTATCAAAATGGGCCAATGCGCGCACCTACCTCACTCCTTTTTATTTCGCTCGAGAAATCCTTCACCCGAGCGATAAAGTCGTTTTGCTACCCATAAATTACCCTTTTTACATTGAACCTGAGTCGATTGAACTACTCGTACTTGCTAATCAAAATTGAACTACTGTAAAGTCACAAACGTTCAACATTCGGTACCTACATCTTAATTGTATTTATTGTATCATTTTGTTTAACGCGTCTTTTAAATGGATGAAAAGGTTCATCAATTTTATTTGGTTGTAGCATGTCGATTTCTATATACCTGACTTACAACGTCGACAATATTAAATTTATTCGATCAGAAATAAGTTTATTCAGCTGATAATAATTTCTATTGTATCAGTTGCGTAATAGTTAGTCAATGAATACAAAAGTACATTAAGGTCATCGATTTGACACAACTTGCCTTTTGGTTTATGCTTTATAATAATATGATTTACTATCTATTATTTTTTATGATAAATAACATATGCTCTAATAATGTGGAAAATAGGTTATAAACTAAATAGGTTATAACGTATTTTCCCAATAATTCGTGATGAAAATCATAGACAAATCATAAGGTACAACCTGGTAATTAATACACAAACTCGTTCGCTTCTTCAATATTGTGTTTTCAAATGATGTTCTCGGAGAGCTTTTGAGTTTGTAACAAGACTCTCGGCTGTGTGCAAATATTAATTAGCTAGATAATTACATTCAAAACAACCTAACACATTAGGCCTACGTCTTTTTATTTGCACATTCATTTAGCGTGTGCGTATTGTTGTTTAAAACTTGTCATTGTGAAATGTCATCGTGTGATGGAAATTATAAATTTAAAATAAGGCATGGTGTAGAGAGTTGTGTAACCTTCGAATATCTCATTTGCCGTATAATAAAAGTAATGTTTTAGGTTATCGTAGACTTATTTTTGTAGGAGGAAGTAAATTATAAATTGGTAAATTTTCAATAATTTCAAGTTAAATAACATCCTTCCTTAATCATAGCTGATAATAAAGTTATATAGTAAATATAACAAATATATTATTCAAATAGATTATTCAATAGAAAATAGAATTAAAATGTGAAAGAAATTGATGATTGTGACATCATATACAACCCTATTTTTTCCTGCTCTACTCCTGACGACTGGTAATCAAAAAAAATATAAAAAAATAAAAAGTTAATATTTAAGATTGATACAAAAGTAAGTATATTAATATACATGATACGTACATTCTTTTTCTTAGACAAACTTTAAAAAAGTTATTTTTCACAACAATCCTAACGTTCAAAGACAAAAAAAGAAACCTTTATACTAATAATTTAAATAAGCGTAACTACTTCCCCACCTAACAAATCTATATAATTTTAATTGATCAATATTTTAACCACGTAAAGAAAAGAAGGCTTTTGATCTACGCATACGTTCATTTAGTGTTAAGGATAAGTTGTGCCCGCCCTCAACAATGAGTTCACGCCAATTAGTCAATTCCTTATTTTTTTACCTCCATTCTATACTTAATACATTAATACATAGTTTTATGTTTCAGTTTTTTGAAAATATTACCCATAATTGTAAATTGATTTATTACCTACATTAATTTAAAATATTCTTGATTGGGTCAGTAATTTTAATACATTTTTTTACTATAATAATATATAATATAGGAAGCTCAATCTTATAATACAAAAGTGCTAATAGTTTATTTGTAATATTTTAATGCTTTGCTTTTTAATAATAAAAGATACACTAAAAACACACAGCAACACTTATCAACAAAAACCGAAATTTATCATTAAGAGATCATTTACTAAAACTTCCTATTTCCGATATCGTTGACACGTCTATTTTATTGCAGTGTCCTTCCTTGATTGTAACAAAATTAGAGGTTCTTATCTTGAACTATACATAAAATGATCAATTGTCAATGAAATAAACGCTTTTCCTCGATTCGACAAGGATTTATCACTTACGTAGAATAGAAGTGGAAAAAATAGAAGTTCCTTATATTTTTTCTGTCTCGTTTTCTCGTATATACATACAACTTAGATCTCTTTGAGGTTATAGCGAATAATCTTTAACCAGATACAGAGAGTATCAGTAAGACCGTATCTTCGCTTACGATCAAACGAGACAGCGCTCAAATGTCTGTTTATTAATGATTGAAAATACTATTTAGTGTTAATATGTCTGCTAATTGATTAATACAAATAAGACATTGGTTGAATGTATATTATGACAGCCTTCATTGAATTCTTAGTACGAAAACAATTAATAGCGTCAAATTACTGTTCATATTTCGCAGACAAGCCTTTATATTACCGACCTATACCAAGCATTCTTCAAAGTCTAGTCATACATTATTGAATTACTACCATAAATACATTTATTCTTTAGAATTCGTACGTAAAAATATAACTGATGTATTTTTTACAAATGTACTTGTAATTTAAATTTCCTATTAATAATACCTACCTATATCTTAATATATAATGGTTGGCTGTTGGGTCTAGATTTTGTTTTAGAACCAACAATACTACACGGCAATAGTTTACACCCAAAGACTAAGTCAATAAATCACCTATTTACGTTCTTCCGTTCGCTCCATCGCCGGAACATAGAATCCGGAGGAACGGCTTGTTCATGCACATCCGTATTAATATCCTACTTATCCCAATCATCAAATAACTGCATGTATCCTATCACATATGTGAGGAAACTTGGAAACTTAGAAACTGGAACTTTTGACCACCATACCACGGGTAAGTGCTAATGTAACTTTTATTAATTGAAATTATTAACTTAATAAGAACTCAAATTCTTTACCAAACTTGTACGTCGTGTTACTTTAGAATCCTATTTTTTAAAACCTCTGATATATCTCATACTGTTTTCTAATGTTAGTTAAGCTAGCACTTGTCCCAAAAATTTGATGGTACTTAATCTAATTCTAATACTACCAATAACATGTCCATTCATCTTTATAGGCGCGACGTTTATCAAAACAAATCTAGCAGGCTTTATAGTTCATATTAGCTTAAACTTCAAACACCGTTATCTAAATATTACCTACATTTGAATGGTATGTCGTACACGCGAATGTATATCTTATTGCATAACGCATTTTACAAATACTTCCTTATATGATGCGAGTTCACAAGTGAACCGTTCGTTCAATATTTTTAAAGCTAAATGATACCACTTGGATATACGACTGGCAAATAATGACTGACCCCTTGAACTTATTGAGTTTGCAAACGCTTTTGAGTGCTTTCAAGTTTAATTTAGTTAACATAAAAAATACTCAGCAACTTCAGAATACTTTAAATGAAAATTGGTTTCAATACTATTTTTCTACCTACGCTAGCAGTGATTATATAAATAATCGTTTTTAAAATATTTAGTAAAAGAGTGAGCTGGACAATTGAATTTCTACAACTTTTTTATAGATACAATAAAGAAGCTATATATTTGGATTAATGTTACGATATTCCAATTGCCATTTTACTTTAGACAGAACAAACTTTTTTAACAACATCTAGACTAGAAATTTATTTTTAGCCACTTTGGAACTCGTACTGATTGTAATGAAAAATGGCACTAGCTTTTACTATTCTTTTTGTCAGCATTAGCCACGTTAGCTTCCACTTCCCGCTGAATTTTGAGCAGACTGTGCTAAAACTAGATACATTAGCAAATCAGGCGTGTCGACGTGTGTGTTTGTACGATCAATTACACATACGAGGCGCCAGTCGACAAACATAAGTACAGTATACTTTGTATGTAATAATAAAGCACGTTTTTGTTTACATACTTTGGACTTTAAGGTTATTCATTTATTTTATAACGTTATAAAAAGGTTCTTAAAGTGTTAACAAGTCCTTGATAGTAAACTTTATTTATAACACTGAAATCAATTCTAAAGGTGTATGGTGTAAATAACAAGATATATAGTTTTCCAGCTCGGGGTAATAAATGCAAAATACCCTTTAATAAATGCCTTAATATTCTATTAAAATACCTATTGTAACTACAGACAGTTAGCCTTTTAAATAAGCCTTAATTTATGTCGCAATATTCGGAACACAGAAAAGGATGTATCTTTATAAGCCATGCATCCAAACCCAGCTTTGTTTAACATGAATCAAACGGTAAATGTAAAAGTTATTAAAGTAATAAATGGGAAGTGCTTACTGTTTTAAATTATACTTGCAACACAATGTGATTGCTTATTTTAGGAGAATTTGTCGTTTTCAGGCTTCCAAATTAAGTATTAATATTGTTAAGCACAGGTACAATTTACGTGTATTATTTTGTAAGACTACAATAAATTGTTTACATCTTTATTTAAATGTTCTTTAAACTAGCTAAAATATAACTTTGTATTTAGTTTTTTTAAGCGAATTTTTTTTCAAACTTTCTCCTTATAGCTATCAATACTAGAATTCCGTCATTATTGTTTAAAACTATTTTCTACTAATTGTCTCTTTTCATTTACTTCGCATAGCCGACATACACTTATAATACATATACCTACGTGTGTCAGTATTAGCGATGCTATTAATGTGTTGTATTATTTTAATATTAATTGCATTTTAATGCTCTTCACATATGTAATAAACTTAATGAAATGCTAACGCTATAAAGGATGATTCTTTTATTTAAATATCAAGCTTATTTTATTAGTATAGAGTCTGTTTAAGCTCTTAATTATTAATAAAAGTGACATTAAATACATATAGTTATATAATTTATTGCCTTTACCAAGTAAACAATAAACGACTTCTAAGCCAAATACAACCTTTTGTAGCAAAATTATAGGAATGTCACTCGATCACATTGTTATTATGATTTTAAATGAGTTCGAACTTATTGTTTTTTAATTAGCATTAATGTTATTTAAGCTCACACATTAACATTTTCATATCCTCGTGTGTTTTAAAAATACCTCGAATGTTAGAATTTTAATAATGAATTAATTATTGATTTGTACGTCATTTAAAACTATTATTATCAAATGTTTTAGATTATGTGTAACATGTTTTTGTAGATTAGCAACAGTTAAACCTTAATTACTCTTAATATTTGATAATCAAGACATTAAACATGTTGTAATCATCAATATATCAGGAATCTCACCAAAGAGTACGCAAGTGACTCTAACTCTAGGTACCTACGTGTAATTGAATATATTTTTTCATCGCCTGTATTCATAAAAGCCAACTCAGCCACTTATCACCTCGATATTAGCAACATGCTTCAAAATTATCGCTCGATCTATTAATCTCTCGACACACATAACATTGGTTTATAATTATCGATATGCTTTCCTACATGGCGCCAATGCAGTATCATACAATGATAACGATTTCCAATATTGCATATCTATAAGAGCGACACGTATCGTTCGGAATTTTATTAGTTTTATATAACTTGTTAATGCGTAGTAGAATGAAATGATTGTGATCATGAGCCATTTTAAGATACCTATTTATGCTCAATAAGGAAAGTATGTTCTCTATAAAAATGTCGATTCTTTCTGTCTTTATATTATACAACCCCACGTTAATGTCAAATAAAATAAAAAGAAGGAGATATTTTCTTAAACTATCACTGTTAAATAAAAAATCAAAATCAAATATTCCTTAGATGAAAATAAGTATTATTTCTTGTAATATAAGTCGTGTATCTATTTGCAAAGAATTCATACCAGTTTCAAGACCACCGAGTTAAGATATCAACCACTAACAGTCGTGGTGGTCTAAGGTTTACAACCTGCAGTAGCCAATATAACTTTGTCAATGGCTAAATGTTAAAGTACCTTCAAGATATTATACCTGTATAAAAAACTCTCAGGAATGATAATGAAGAAATGTAAATTTTTTGGACATTAACATTAAAAGGTAAGAAAGTCGTGATTGCATTACTTAGATACTGTCATAATAATGTATGTCAAATATTATATTACAAAACATTTTTCACACCTCTTGGTAATCGACGAATGCAAATAGAATTGATATTTAAAGTGCAAATAGCTTGAGAGATCGATATTTGATTCGAAATAACTAAGTCCAAAGGTATATTTACTAAATAAATGCATTAATTTGTGTACCGTACCGTTTGCTTGTAAAAGGAAGTTTTTGTAATAGGAAAATAGTATTTAAAAAATAATTAAATTTTGCTTGGCAATACGTAATAATAGGAATTACTTTATGTTAAGAAGTTGTTAATTTTACTATTATATAGTAATATATATAATAAGAAAACTAAACAACGAATTAACATAGAAGAAACTAATTTAAAAACGTTTGAAAAATTATGAATTTCAAAACAAAAACCCTCGTAAAATACCGATGAAAATGAAATTAAAATGACATTATTTCACAAATATTGTGACATCACGGGCGTTATGAATAGCAATCGAAGTGCCAACGAACTTAGTGGCCCAATTCACGGCCTTAAAACTTGTACTTAATGCTCACCCATAAAACTATATTATGGCTTCAACGAATTTATACGATTATAATAAGGAAATTTTATTCGTTTGACCTGAAACTATCTGCTTTTTAAAAATATTCTATACGTATAATAGAAATTGGTGATAGACTACCGCTGAAGGTGTTCTTTTATTATTATTTATTATTAAATCTTATATTCTAAAACAATAATTCTTAATCGAAGTGGTTATAGTATAGATATAGAAAAATGAAGAAACATGTTTAAAAATAGATATAATATGTCGTGTTTAATATAAATACTACTATAGTTTGATATCTAATTTATTAAACTTAGAAGCTTTAAGTTTTCCAATTCATCACAATACCTACTCGTCCATTTGTAGCACCTTTTCTGTAATCTGCTATAAATAATGAAACAATCATTTTACCGACTAAAACTGGATGATCTAATTGTATGCAGTCAACGAATGATCTAATAAAATATCACTTATCTGTGACACACGGTCAAATTTAGATTTTGACTTATAGAATTATTCGAAAAGAAATTAACCTTATCAAAGCGCCTGTTAGTCATTCAAATTGCTCATAGCTGTTCGGTAAGTCGTTAATTGTATTAGCATCATAGCTTGATGATTAAGCTTAATGAGGTCAAGGGCCTAAATTAATTCTCCTTTTAAACTCCAACAATGATTTATATGTGTATATCTTTATCGAAAAAAAATATTCTTGAATATATGAAACGGAAAAAGGTGTAGATAGACTCGGTAAAGATTTAAGTATGATACGTTGTATATTATGACTCTTGTAAGAAGATATAAACCTTTTTCTTAAAGTACCATTTATTCTAACAAATACTAAGATTAAAACGAAGCTATTTATAAAACTAAACACGAAATATATCGCCACTAATTATATGGATAAACAAACAGCACAAATTAACACGGGCTTTAATTAATCCAATATTGTGTGGGATAAAGGGGATTTTGTAAAATAAAAACACATTAGCACCTACCACTGTTGTTCCAAAGTTCGATGCCATTCAAGCAATGTGTGCAAATGCATTTCGTTGGCAAACATGTTTTTTGTGATTCAGACTAAAAATATTCCGTTCCTATATTTTTACAAACGAACAATATCTATATTTCTCACTGTTAATATTCTTATACTTAAGCATTACAGTTTTAGAATAACAAGCCTTATTTAAATTACACAACCTATTAAACTTTCGTTCAATGTTAAAAGCAGTCATTCTATTTGTAAATGCACGTGACATGTACGAAGAAACCTTCAAAATTCAATTTACATGCTAAATTCAAATATCAATTTAAATATTTATATTGTGAGCATGCTTATAATTTGTTTGATAGGGAAATAATTAAAAACCCTGATTGCAAAGCGACAAGTTACAATGCATACAGTGTTTTATCATCAAATAGCTCTTCAACCGATCGTCCGCTGGTATCAGTGATTATCGGGAGCTCGTAACAATAAAATACAGCAGGATTAAGCGAGATACACGCAATACAGTCGCCTATGAAGTGACGTCATATAATATATATTTTATATCAACACATGGCCGTTGGTACTGAGGCCAGCTGCTCATATAAAATTTGAGTTCTGGAATTTTCCTGACCATTTACTTGCATTCGCTGTCAAACCTAGCCGACTAATTAATGCAAAAGCACGTCTCATACGATTGACCACACATTATATTATAGAGTTTTCGTATACTTTAACCGTGTAGAATTTGTTTTTATAATTGTAGTACAAATATTGCGATAAGTGAAATGAACATTGTGTAATCGCAAATATTGTTTTATACGAATCGTGTCAGCTACGACCGAATTGTGTTCAACATAATATTTAAACTTTACTCGGTATGCGGTATGCACACAATCAAATTATACCAGTTACTTACAAAAATAGATTCGTAGTAAAAATAGAAATCCATATGCCATCGTTGGATCGTTGGATATTTAAAATTTTAGTCAGAGTAAGTGACGCATTAAAAAGATATTTTTGGGATGTTTTGGAATGACGATTAACTTCATCGGATGACACGTACCTATTGTTTACTCTCTAATAAAACGCAAACGCTATAAAGCTGACTTAATGACAGAATTTCCAAGAGTCTTGGTAAGAAAGAATTTTTGTGTTGAAACTGCAAACCTGCTAATCTCGGTTACGTAATAAAACGTGCCAGTCGACCGACATAATCAAGGTTCGAGGTATCACAGAAAGAAAATATGGTTATTAGGATGGCACAGCGCGACCACACGCCAGAACAATTACTTGAAGGATTTAAACAAACCACAAGATAGAGGTTAGATTCCAAGTGACGCCTTTTGCAATATGATTCTACGAGCTAAAATCGCCTTCCATGAATATGCGCTGTGAAAAGCAACAATATTGAGCTAGTTCCATGAAAAATATCTCGTTAGGATTAGAAATAAAGTCATGCTTGAATTCAAATGTGTAATTAACTTTAAACAGGGACTCTTCTTTCTTGTTACGATATGAGAGAATATGTTATAGTTGACGTAACAATACAATTTAATATAATCATGCATGTTTTTTTATGAAAAGAAAATACATACTGCAAATATGTAAGAAGACGAAAATGTATTAAAACAATGCAGTTCTATAAGAAAAATATACACAGGCACTTCATTAAGCGTTTTGAAACACAACCAAACATTTAATGGAAATGTCTGCTACTAATAAGGCAACTTCAAATCCCGCAATTAGAAAAGTAATTTATATCTTTCTGTCTGTATTTTGATGTACAACTGCATTGAAAGCTACCCCAGAACACCGTCAACGCCTTGTCACATACATTTCTCAAAGCATTTTGTGTGCTGAAGAACCTTATTTTGAAATAGGAATAAGAGCCACTTATTTGCTTACTTATAACTAACTATATTCTTTAAATTATTCATACACAAAGTATAAATAATATAAAGAAAATCACTTGCAGTTGCTGTTATACCACTAAGCTATAAAACTTTCTCATATTTTCTCAATACTCTTAGAAATATTTGATCTTTTTTAACTTCCACATGAAGATATTAATGCAATGAGGAATTATAGCCTTGATATCTTGTACAAACTGATATAACACTGAATTCAAATAAAAATAACAATAAATGGGAATAATGCATAACAGTAATATTTAACTGTTGAATTATACGAATACCTAACTAGTAATTGATAAGTGGGAGAAGGGCGGTGTCTCTGACGAAGCACCATATTCATTGGTGGAACTCAAGAATTGTCTTCAGAATAATACGCCAATAAACAATAATGACATAATTTATGTCCTAGCTACGAGCTAAGAGCATTATTTTAAAGCCAAGAAAGTTAACAATATTCTCACACATTACAATATTCCAACTAAGGCTAATTTCAAACCAAAATAAAAAATAGTTACAAGTCAAACCTTTAAATAGATATTTTCGTTCGTTGAATGGTTAATGAGAAAAACAAAACTAATACTGTATCTATGTGGAATGGATTCCGAGGCTAAGTACTCGGGCTGATGCTTCTCGTAGATACGTGTTAATTCGATAGATAATTTCTGAGAGTAGCCATTAATTAGTGGCATCTCAAACCGAGAGCAAAGAAGATTATATGGTGACGCGTCAAGCACTCTTAACCTAATGGCCTACTGAGCAATATTCTATAGAAACAACATTGTATTGTAAATATTAATAATGAGACGGAATCATTTAAGAGCTCTTTGAGATATTATGATTGTTGATTGTGACATGGTAATGCATTCAAGTTTTATGTACGTTAATCTATAGTAATATTTTACAGAGGTATGTTTTGTGAGTCTGTGAGTTTGTGAGTATGTATCCAGCCTCACTGATTGAAAAAATTCTCCCGACAATAGAAAACAAAATAAACATGAAACAATCATGTATCTTTAACCTATATATAGCTATTACAAAAATGTTACACCATATCTTCTTAGTTTACTTTACGTAAAATCGCTAACTCGCTTTTAACTCAAAAGCGCTAGTAAACAAAAATAATGTATTGTATAATTCGACGGTGATTTCAAATTAAATTAAACATACACCGAGCTGATGTAGTATGATATCAAGCATTTCAGAGGCTTCGTTTATCAATTGGATTAATTCGATGACCCCAACCTTAATGCAGCTATCGTATTATTGCGAAAACAAATTTTATTTCAAATGAAAGTATTATGTTACATCTTGATACATTTCGTGAAAGGCTATTATAATTTTCTTCAATTAGGTTAATGGTTATACTTATGTACTGTATCCTTTCTTTGAAAAAGTCCAAGGAATATACTTTAAAGTATACTCCCAAATACTACTGCAATAATAAGAAATAAACCATATAGCTATTAACATATTCAGATAATATCTTACGATGATGCTTATATAACAGTTTATAAAAAAATTGCACAAAAATATTCATCCACTATTAGTCATTACTTCAAAAATCACAATAACGTTTGTCATTCCTCACCGATTTTAAAGAAACCTTACGATATACAAATGACGCATGGCGCTTGCGATTTAATTTTTGCAGAAAACTTATGCACAGTGTTATATTACATGTAATCCCTACTTAATCGATTCCTACTAATGGATTGATTACAAAATGAGTAGGCAGTAAACATACCAATACTATTGTATCTTCTTTCTTATCGAATTCATTACAATATTTTCGTACCAACGAAACGTAATTCAATGTTGAATACAACATTATGACATTTGAATTACAAAGTCAATTGATTTGAGTCTTACTCAAATCTAGTTTTCATTTCCATATTATAAAACATCTTTATACAGAAATAGTATATCTAATGGAAATGGAAGATGTTAAGATCTTATGGTAATTTATTAACATCAATAATTTATTTTAAAGGTAAAATAAATTAATTCTATAAAGATCGATGCAACGCAAAGCCGATAATCCCTAAACCTAAGCTAAAATTCAATATTTAAGCAAATTATAATTTAATGAGTAATAATATTTATCAAAGATAAAGAGCGTTATAGCAACAAAAGTGATTATCAATTTTTGATAACTTTTGTAAATGCTATCGCAATAAGCCGGATATCCTGAGCGTTTATAGTATAATTATAACGTAATCCCGTATAAAAATAACTTAACAAATGAATTATCGTTGCAATAATCCCGTTCGATCCGTACTACACACCTTATAAATCTAAAAAAACCCAAGATAGATAATCAGCTACTTAAAATTTGTTAATGCGTTTACTTCAATGATGTTAAGAAAAAGAAGGTCGTAAAAACGTATGTGTAGCTTATTAAATAGCTTGAAATGTATTTTACCAATTGAAGGTTATATTATTCAGGAGTACATACCTATACTTCCTAATATTTTGACCTAAACTTATTGGGGAAACATTAAATTGGATTCTTTACAATTACGCAGTCATAGCCACGCGTCACTGCTAGTAAAATTAACACGAAAAGATTATGAGATAGTCTATCACAAAACAATAAATACGGCTGTTGATTTGGTGATTCGCTTTCTCTATACGTACAATTGTTTTTTAATTATACGAATAAAATTGATAACATTGATATATTTAGCATATCAATAGAATTATTTGGCACTCATAATATATATTATTATACGTAATTTAAGTACACGCACACAAGTGATAGTATTATAAATTGATAGATCAGAATATCAGCTTATCTGTTTGCTTTTTCCTTATAAAAATTATAGTACAATTAACTTGTATTGTTTTCTTCGTTTTAAAAAAGTAAAGAGGGTATAGAAATAAATACTTATATCTTAAGTACAGAAATAGCATAGGATATTAGCTGCCTAATATATTTATAAATTGTATAATACACAAAATGTGCATTATATATATTTACTCGGGATTATAAGCAAACGCGCAGATTACTTGTATCGCTTTAATGGCCGACAACCGACTACCACCCTGTGATGGAAGATTCGCTTCTACCTTCGTATACTATACATCCAAATACCCTACATCCCTCCATCACTATTACAAAAATATTAGCTTAACACATAAATAACATAATATGTAATGAAATGAGAATGAAATGAAATGAAAATGTTTATTTCTGAAAAAAATTGACAACAAATACCTTCAGAAAGTGTACATGGTGCCTACCATGCTCCATTCTTGCGTGCGATGATCAAATGAGAGGTTGCCGCAGAATGCCATCATAATGTTCATCATACGTATCCACGTAATTCACTTTAAATACACCAGTGAGTACTAATATTAATAACAAATGTCTTTTAACACACGCGAGTAACGCCTCGTCGCCAATTGTTATGTATTTACTCGGGATTATAAGGAAACGCGCAGATTACTTGTATCGCTTTAATGGCCGACAACCGACTGCCACCGTGTGTTGGAAGATTCACTTCTACCTTCGTATACTGTACATCCAAATACCCTACAGTGCAATAATAAGAATAGAAGAAAAAAATAAAATAAAAAGAAACATTCACACGTCTCATAACAAATTAATTATGTAAAGACAAGGTTAACTCTGGGCTGGGTCATATCTGAATTTATTACGAAAACATAAATTTCCATTTCAGAATCGTGTTCGTATCGCCATTAGGAATTTATAATCGTCATTCAACGAAACAATGATGTAAATAATTAATTATCTTTGACATATTACTGCAAATTCCAAAGATTCCGTGTTACCTAATAACCATTTGTCCAAATCATAATTTATCACTCGACTAGGTATGTTAATATCGAGATTGGTACGTGAGCTGGTTTTGTGGAATTTTCATTCGTCTTTTTATTGTTTAAATTTTGTATGGTTTATTGATGTATAGAATTTATTCGACTTAATTGTGGAATTATTTTGCGTGTTCAAAGTGATAATTGAATAACTCAATTAGAACCCGGATATTGTTAATTATAGGATAAACTAACAAACTAACGTCGATTCATATTCAAATTATCAGCCTGTGAATTTGACATGTATGACGTACAGCAATAGAATAACGCGAAGGAACAATATAAAAATTAGGTATGTTAAAAGATAACATGCAAATTGGCAAATTTACAATCGTTTTGTTCAGTCGTTCGCGTCAAATTATTTAGCTTTTATTACATACATTCCTCTTGTGATTTACGTGACATGGCTAAAATAGTAATAAGAAGTTGAAGCCATTTTATATAAAATGTTGAGCAACCATATAGATTGTAGTTAATTAAGAATATCAAGCAGTTTTTTAAAAATCAGTAAGTAAAATCTATATATATATATATTATATATATATAATTCAAAGGTGACTAACTGACTGACTGACATAGTGACCTATCAACGCACAGCCCAAACCACTGGACGGATCGGGCTGAAATTTGCAGTACATGTAGGTGTTATGACGTAGGCATTCGCTAAGAAAGGAATTCCCGAAATTCCCGCGGGAACGGGAATTAGCGGGAAAAACCTTTTGTATGAAAAATCAAAACCGCTTAAGTTAGACGCTTGAAATTTGGCATGCAGATACCTTAGGAAACTCAAAGGTTATTTGCAACTGGATATTGCAAAATTCCCACGGGAACGGGAGAGAGCGGGAAAAACATTTGTATGAAAAATGTAGGCAAAAAAGGATTATACGGGAGGGAAGGAGGGTTTGTATAAAAGTCCACGCGGACGGAGTCGCGGGCAACAGCTAGTATGTATATATAATTCAACTGATCGCGACTCGTTTAAGAGCCAAACAGTATTTTTTTCTTCTAATACTTACGCATAAAATTCACCTTCACAATTAATAACTTAACCAATGACGCGCGTAAGCATTTAAAGCTGTAAATATCTAGTTTTGCATATTTATCATTCAAATGTATAGTTTTTGTAGATTTACGTATAACAAGTGTGTTTCGGGATTTTTGTGAGCATGTAATTTGATACACTAATATAATTTAATGGAACTCTCGTGTAGGTACAACATGGGTTTCAAATTAGACTAAAAGAACCTTTGACATTAAGCCTCGAGTAACTTTGTAAATACAAAATCCCCGATGTTTAAACAGACGAGACGCACAAAAAGGATCTTTATGTCTTTAGGCTACTTAAGAATTTTAATAGAACAAGTCGTGATACATAAAAGTAATTCGATTGCTTTCATTTGTATTGAGATCATAGGACACGTGATTATAATTGCTTCAGTTCAACATTTTTTTATTAAACAATAACATATATAAAAATAAAAAATCCTTTTGTATAAGGGAGATATTATACCAGAAACTCGTTGAAATAAGAATTATGTGAAATTTCTGTCAATTTATCCGTAATTTATCGATGATCGTGATGTTAACATCTTATACGAATATTCAAAAACTTTTTATACGAACGCTATACGTAAACTATGCCGTAAAACTACCAAAGTATATAGATAAGTTAATTTGTATAACAATTCACTTTATTGTACCAAAGGTTAGATTCCATTTCAAGCGTTACCACACATTCGATATAACAAGAAGCAATTACCAAATCAAATTGGTATTCCTCGGAGGTCGATACCTGTGTGTCCGTATTAGTATGCCAGTACTGCAGTCGATTTAGTGCCGATATCAAATTGTAGTTGCTAACTTGCTCTGCATAATAAGCACTATTAACGGCTTCTATGAAACCCAAATTCGATATTAAGCTACGTGTGATCTGACACGTGACTTCTTAGGATTAGAATTTCGTTTACAAATGATTATCCATACCATTATTGTATATACATATTATATAGTTCCATACTCCTTAGGAGATGTCCAAAAATTAATGATCATACAGTAGTTCTCTGTAGATCACCAGATTTGTGTTAAAAATTTTCGGAAATACTTTTGATACAACGCGATTAATACATAAATGGCGACTGTATGCAAACTCTTTGAAGAAGACAAAAAATAGCAATTAAAGAAAATCTTCCCATTTCCTATGAATGGAGGGGTTTAAAGGCTCTTTAGAGATAAGAGACCTGAAGCGAACAGATGCGTTAGTCCACACGGCTTCTACCATTTGCCATTTGTACTACTAAACTGCTTGCTATAATTTTGTTTTATTAAAATTGACTGCAACCCGAATCAAAGGCGTCGCGCCAAAACGTTGATTTCTCCATACTCGAGTGTGGGCTCGCATAACCCGAAATGAAAAATGTGATGGCAATAAAATTATATTCGCCCTATAATTCAATTATCAATCCATGACGAGTCGAATCAAGAGGACGCAAACGAGCTCAACTCCATCAATCACACTTTAACTGTATCAAGTTTTTCATCCCTGCTTGCGCCAACTTTTAAAGACACCGCTTCAGTGCTGCATAATTTGTCAAACTTTTTATCTCATTAATTGATTGACGTGGCCAATAACTCGTAGACAGATGAGAAAAATTGTGAGCATTTCATAATCCCATGGTACTTACAATATACTCGTGCTGACTGAGATTCTTTTAAAATTGAAAAATTTTCTCTCTAAGTTTTGTAAATGACACGTTAACTCACTACGTAGGTAAGAATACATGGAATATTGAAATAGTTGTTAAACGCGATGGACGCCTTGCTTGTACGATTATAACAACTCCTAGTAGGTAGTACAGTAGCGACTAGTCACAATAAATGTCATTAAGGTTTCCAACAAGAGTGTCGAGTGTCCGTCGCTGCCTGCCTCAAGTCGGCATTAAATAAATATTGTCCTACAAGTCGCCAAGTGACATTTTGTTGCGTCTCCTCACAACCTAAACGCCATCCTTATTCCAATGCATTTTATGCAGTTACACTCGACTACAGATTTCATTTTGATTCAATGTATATTTGTATTAGTCGAAGTTCTTAATTTGTACGTAGGGAACTTACTATAACTTAAACATAAGCCATAATATACAAAAAAATATCAAGTGCCTCTTCTCACTTCTATATTTTTAATATTCACGTATTTTTTTATTAAAGTCAATCAAAAAATTATTACGCAATTATTAACATTCAAATCATCATCGCAGTTCATGATATCAACAGGATTGAAACAAAACATGTTTAAAAATGTATCAGAAAGTTTAAGTGCATCGATTTAACACGTGATAAAAATAGTAAGTGTAGGTACATAGCAATAACATTTTCGCGAACGATAAAAACTGATTCGAATGAAGATTTAATGCCACAACGGAGCGGCGCCGAACCAACTTCTTGTCTGCAAATTTACGACTTCGGAGTTATTATGGTTAGCACGCCCACAATACTTCCAAATAATACTCTTTAACTCCGACAAAGACTTTATGCTTTATATAAATCATTAGATGCAGCGCAAACACAAACTCGCACAATCACAAATGACAACGTAAAAAGTGCCAAAAGATATAATATAATTTATCGCACAGAAGTTCCGACTCAAAATTAAGTTATAAAGTTGACTTGCCCGGCGCGGCACAGAGCACCGTTAAGCTTTAACACTAGCTAAAGGAAACGTTTATAATAGCAGTGCTAATTTTGTTTATTTAACAACTATCTTTAAATGCTTATATCGGTATTTTTCACAGACAAGTTTTCATTGTCGTAAGGTATGTATGTCACCGACTATGAGATCTTGGAGTTTGTCACGTAAATAAACATCAAAGAAAATGAAGATGATTTCTAACATTACCGGTCTGCTGTTGCTATTTGAATTTCATTTTATATAGCCAGTTTTGCGTAGGTACTGTATAACGGATATCTTTTTGTATGGATTAAAGGCACTATGACGACATTTATATAATTAATCTTGCTTCTAGTAAAAAGTAATTTCAACACGAAATATTTTTTAAATTCCCACAATTGAAGTAAAGACTCTCGAATAATTTTAAAAACCTGATTCTTTGTGAAGCAATTAGTTACTTTTATAACCAATAGTTTTATTAATCGTTTTTGCATTGAGCATTAAGTGGCGCCAGTGAAAAATACCAAAGCTATATTTTATTCATTTAAATCAAATGAATCTTAATATTGTCTCATTTTATTAATCTGCCATTAGTTACGGTTGAAGCGATTAATTTTATATCTTCACAATACGGATCTTTAGAAGGTATACGAGTAGGTACCTATCATTTGTAAAATCTAGTATTATTCAATATTTAGGTACCTAAATAGATATACTACATAGCCTTAAAATATTTTTATAGTAAGGAAAATTCGAGAGAAGTCCCTATTAGGTACTACTTCATTTACTACGTATTTAATTTTTTTTCACGTCCTTAATTGACAGTAGGTTCCAGAAATAAGGATCAATCTCTTTAAATGCCCGGCATATCTATCCTTTAAAATCAATTTTAAAACATTTTAATTGAAAATATATCTATGCTGTATTATACGTTTATACTACGTTTTTAAAAATATCTTGTGTTAACGAAGGTACTTTAAAACTTATTCGATATATTGATTTAACTTAAAGATATATATTATTGTCACTGATGTATCTCGGAACCCATCTATCAAGCTATGCACCGACTTTAGACTTACGTAACAATAATATTGGCAGAGAGGCGCTGTTAAAATAAAATAAACAATGCTAATGAGCGTTGTCTGTCAAATCGTGACTGCCGTGTGTTGCATTAGGGCTGGAACAAACTATCCTTGAAGCAGTATAGCTAGCCGCTAGTATGCGTGTCATCCGGCTTGAAATTAATAAAGCGTATCACTATATTGTATAGTTTTAAGTTACTTAAATTTGTAAATTTGACAGTATTAATACAGTGGGGTCCAAAAACTAATTCCTTTGATTATTCATAACATCTTAAGCTACTATTGTAGTTACCTAATTGATTTGGGTTTCTTACTATCACACATACTTTATACAATAAACATAATATAAAAAATAGAATACATTACACAGTTAGGTAAGAAATAAATGTTAAAAATTCTATAAAACTAAATTTGATTTTACCTATCATATTTATTATTTCATAGTCAACCTTAAACAAGGTAAACTTCAAAATACTTAAAAATTGTATAATAAGCCTTATATGCAAGCACCCTAATACCGGCTTCCCAAAGTTTCATAAGTATTTGTTTGACGTACAATCATTAAAACAAATTGTTTTTGATATTGATTGCTCACTTCCTCATCATTTGTATCACGTTGTACATTTTCGATTGATGTTTTGTATCTAATCATTGGATGGTAATTATCATTGGCTCGAAATATGAATTATGTTCGAATGCTTGTTTTATGTTAGTATAGTAAGTAGGTACATTCAAGTAGAGAACCAACGTTTCTACCTTGTTACGGACAACGAAACTATACTACAGTTTTTCATTATACTATTGCTTAAAATTTTATTTCGTACAAAAAATAAGAAGCAATGTGAGTTATCATATGGACATTTGAAATAAATGGTTTTCACTGGATTTTTTTTAAATATCTATCTATATAATATCTTCACACACTCTAACACGTGTCACAAAAAGCTTGTCAAATCTTTATCGACTTTTTATAATATTATAATTTATGCAGAATTTAAAGACGTAAATAAGATTCAAAAGCGATACTCAAATATAACATTTGTTTATACTCATCGTAATTGGAATAACTGCGTATTAATTAAAGACAAAGATCAAGAAGCAAGATCGTAAAAGTTTTGAGTAAATAAAAATTAATTCTAGTAATTACAATTTTACTCTCGTCGTTATACATTTTATTGTGACTTGCAAAGAAATAAATTCGATACATTATGATCATTGCAATTGATCGGAATAATTGAATTAATCGATTATGTCTTGTTTAATTTCAGAAGATATACAAGTTTTTAGTCTTTATTGAATGCTGTATAAGGTTACTTGTAAAAGTGAATGGAATATAAGTTTTCTTGTTACAATGTTAAGACGTTTTAGGATAATGTTCTAGACTTCTAGAGGAACGTCTTATTTTGAGCAGACAGCTTACGTAACGTTTTTATCAATATAACTGATTTAACAATCATTAGATAGAAAATTTTGAAGCAATAAAAATCCAACCAAACTCAATTCGACATCGATGACCAAATACAGTACAAAGTCAAAGATCTTAATAGTTATTTTATACTGACATAATCGAACTGAAGCTGATACAAAACACTAATTAATTATCCGATAATCACGTGTATCCTTATCTTTTACGAGCTCAATATCTGAACGCAGTAGTCGCAACAAGTTTAATGAAAAATTCAGACTGCTAATTGGCTACTTGTCTTATGCTCCATGATGCGATAACAGTAAGTCTTTTTATCTCAATGCTACCGGCGATTGCACTATTAATAAGTATTAAAATACAAATTTTATTGGACCCGATATCTTTTATGATATGGCAAGAATCTTGTATGGAAACAGGTAAGGTACGTCGCGTTTGGAAATAAACCGCTGCAATATTTATATTTTTAACATTTGCTTCAGTTTTTAAATAACTATTACATAAAATGCAAGAACTAAAATTACGTCGTAAGAATCATGTTGATAGACTTATGGTTATATCTTATTTCTAGGCTTTCGAGCGACAGTTATAAAACATTAGTATAGGTGGCGTCACGAATGTTTAGCGCTGGACGAGAATAGCTGCGGTAGAATCGCGCTCGTAATTGACGTATTGGTGCGAGAAAGAAAACACGACTGGGGAACCAATCAACGCTCGCGCACCCGACGATCACGCGCGCCGTGCCGTCCCCTCGATACCTTATTGTTGATTTCTGCGCAGGATTCGTTCAGCGCTAAAGATTCGTGACGCTACTTGTACATAAAAATTTATTGTTATAGGTAGTATGGTTAAAACTTACCACTTTGCTAAATTTATACCTCTGTACGTATGAAGGCAAAATTGATAACTTGCTAGCCTATCAAAGGAAGAAGGAACAAATTCAAAGTTACAAATCAACACTATGAAATTCTATTAACAAATGTAGTGACAAGAAGACAAAATATTCTTATCATTAGTTTTCAAAAAACTGAAATTACTTTTTTCGCGAAAAAAAAAATTTTAGTGATAACATGTTCCGTAAGTAATTTTGTATAAGTCAATTCACTCTTGTATTCGAGGGTATGAGAAAATATTAAAAATAGAATATTTTCTCATACCCTCGAACTTTCTCATCAATGAATGTTTGTCTTGTCATACGTATTAAGCGTCAACCTACGCAGTGATCAACTTGTAAGTGATTTGGATGGAACGAGATGTGTATATATCCATTATAGGAAATTAGTTAAGATTATACCGGCCGTGAGAAAAATTAATACCTATAGGTAAGTTTAACAACATATTACATGGCTTAATTTGTATTGAATTATCTAAAGATAAAACTAATATCATCAATATTATAGCATCCACCAAGGTATAATAATTGTTTGTTTTTGATATAAAAGAAAGAATAGTTTCTTGTGCCCAATGAATAGATGTCCTAAATATTAACGCATAACAAAGCTAGTACTAAACCGAAAACATATCATACAGACATCAGAATTTGAAGTAGGTATTATTGGCGATTACTACAACGGCATGTTCCGCAGTATTTCGGCTTGAAGTCATTTCGTTAATTTCGTTTATCATATCGTAGTACGGGATCAAAACTATTTGATATGTCAAATACAGAAAATAAACCACTAGCTGGAGCTTAAACTTGATATCGAAATTGAAATCATATAAATCTGATACCAAAGATTTGAAATCGATTTTAGTGTCGATAAAATTCTATTTTAGATTTTACGCCAAGATTAGCGCATTTTTGAATAGATTATACGGGTCATGGATGGATTTCACGTTACTCAATATTTTACTAGACTATGTATATTATATATATATGTTGTATATATTGATTATAAGTATTATAATTGTACGACGAACACTTCGAAATAAAATCCACCAAATAAATTTTAAATATAAATTAAAGGAACAAAAAGAAAACTACCCTAGTTAAAGAATGTTTGTTGTTTGTAAACCATTTTTAGGTCCTGTCATATAATCAAAATTATAATTCACACCTTATTCCTAACTAGAATCTAGTCTAGTTAACTGCTTCAAGAGGTTCACAGATAATAAGATCCTATCACACGGCTGCTTATTCAAATTAATATTAATTTCACGCGCCATACATCAACAGATGTACGTACATAATTCCGGCATTTCTAAACAAATCCACAAATTTTCATTAATACATCAGTATATATTATAATTAGCATTCACAGAGCTTATAAATCTAAGTCGTTTGAAGCAATTTCTAATATTTTATCGAAGTAGCTTGTTTCAAATTTATACTTTAACACGTGTGACGTAATCAATAATTAAATTACAGGCATACGAACTAAAGACTATAGTTAAAAGATCATCCATCAATTTAATAGGTACTGTTTTGGATTAGGAAAGTGAGGCGCTTTATCGATAAAATCAAGCTATATTAATTGGAAATAAATTAGGTTAATTGGTAGGCGCAAATGTTATTTATAATTTAGGTAGTATACTTTACAGGCATATTAACGGCATTTAGCTTTTATTAATATTAATTTGAGAAGCTCGTTAATCATAATTGATCAAACTGACGAACATTTTAAAGATATTTCGTTCATGTTATTTTATATCGATAAATACCTGAAAAGTGCATTTACCTTCGACTTGATTCGTCATTCTAGTTAGGAAGGGTGCATGCTTAATTCTGTTTTGGACTTTCCAACATTTCTACGTTTTGACTGTTACAGTCTACAACCTCACAAAAGTTAAATAGTTAAAAATGATTGCACTAAGAAACATATAAACTCGAGACAGGTTGAAAAATTGGAAAATAAATCACGGCAAAGTGTCTAGTCAGCAAATTTTAATCGGTGTCAACAAAATACACAGTTTCTGTCCTGAAACACAATTTTGTATGAAAGGTTGTATACAATTTGCCTACAAATTTGTTATTCAAATTGTCTTTGCCCTACCGAGCCGTGTCAAATAAATTCTAATTAAAGCGAACATTCTCGAACTCGATGACCGCTACTACAATAATTGACAACTTCTTGATGAATCACTTTAGCCACCTTGTTATAATATAACTAGGAACATCCATCTTTTGTGGCATATAGTGCATACAAAGCGTTAATTTGATTTAAATCCGGTGATATATTGACCTGACTGTTTTTAGTCCCTCGTAGATTTATGTTTAGTTTCGATAGTTGGCGAAAGCGGTTACACAATAGCAGCTGTCAAATAAACCACTTCTTTCACTATTCTATTGCCCTGGTAATAATTCACAAATTTTAGTATTGATGAAAATTTTCAGTAATATAATAAATAATTTCATCATCCTTAATTGATAACTTTTTTTATATGAAACCTATTACTACTAGTTACTTATATCTCAAGAAATACATAGAGATCAAATAAATATATTGTCGTACATCAAAGTCCTTTCCGATATATTGAAAATTAATCTCAGCGTCCCACGTCACGCCAGCGACAAGCTTACATCGAGATTATTTAACTAAAAGGAATAAAACAACGGATACCGTTAGACGCTGAACGACAATTAACTATGCCTGTTATTTTATTGGACTTAAAAGTTTCATTGATACACGACTGTAGATTCAAATCAATTTACAATTAATAAATAAGTCGATGCAAATAATTTTGTTAAAGAAGCGCCTTAAAAAGTATAAAAATTTACCATAAACTGTCCCCCATAGAGGTTGTTATCACACTGACCCAAACACACCGTTACTTATAAAAATTATGAAAGCTCAGGAAGCACCTGCGTAAAGAATTAAAAAGGGTATGAGATTTCATAATTAAATTAGCGTCCCCGAAATTAAAAATGAAAAACACAACGCCTCCTACCGCACGCAGTTGGGCGCCGTCACGACACATACCATTGCATTTTATACCCATCAAATCGGCCGATAATTGAAATGAGTTCCTTGTAAAAAGCAGAAAAACGATTATCCCTATACCTTTTAAGACGTCCGAGATACACAAATGGACTTTGTATTAGAATTTATGTCACTTAGGAGATGATATAAAAACGCGCCGACGGGTTTACACGCTATAAAAATATGGGAACGACAAGAATGCCTTCCCGGTTGTCAATCGCTCGGTTTAATAATCGTAAAATGTTTTTGATCGAGTCGAGCTTTGTATTGAAATCCCCAGTACAGGCGTGTGCCCGATACGTTACTAAGGGCTCGATTACTTCTTTTGAAACTGAATATTAATTTAAACATTTGAAACTTTCTTTTTGAGTAGTTATTAGATGTGACACTGTTTTTTAATATAGTATTGAGCGTACAACCTTTTGCGAAATAGCCTATAAAAGTGGTCTAAGAGATTATTTTTGCATTTTTTTTTATAAAAATTAAGTAACATTTGTTTTTTAAGACGCTTATATAACTTACTATTATTGACTTTAAAAGAAACATGAACAGAGAGTAAGTTCTACAGTATAAATACGGTGTTGTAAGAAACTTAATACATTTCAATGGAAAACGTTCATTTTGTCGTAATTATGCAGATATTTGAATAGATTTTCAATAGAGAGTGTTTTTAATATCGAATTTTAGCTTCCCAATACAATTTTATGATCTGTCAAGCTATTATGCATATCATTAAAGTTAAAGACTATAAAAATTGATTTTAACGATTTTGAATAATAATAAAGTAGCGTTTAATTATCGTATAAGGTCTATAATCGAATGTTCATATGAACTTTCGAGTAAGACTTTGTGTTGAGTAAAAATTCTAAGACAGATTGATTAGTCACAGACGAAGAGTTACTATGATTTTGCCTTAGACCCAATAAACTTAAGCCGTGCCATAATAATAGTTTAAAACAATTATCATAATGTTTCCAAAGTCTAACATTATCAGAAACGTGTTGTGTTAATCGGTAGGTAATTTATATACCGAATTCTTGACGCCCTACACGATTAAAAGAGATGGTCTTTTTAATATTCATATTACGCTCGATTCGTTATAAAAAACGGATGTATGGCACTCAATCCATCACTGGTTTTTATTGGTTCGACGGGCTACTATTGTATAAAAGTTTAACAATAAAATATAAACATTTACAAAAAATAACATAAAAGGTTAAATATATTAAGATCACTCGATGCGCTTTTGTGAATCGAAATTATGATTTAATTGCTTTTTTTTGCTTCGTTTATAAAACGTTACACTTATGCTGTATATCCTAGCTAACAAGAAATATGCAGTATGCATGGGTACATAAATTGTTAAGAAAATAAGATAATTACCGACGCTTTTAATATTTTTATAGTTTTTCAGAGATAACTCAAAGCAATAACAAGTAACTGGATACAGGCCATCATTTATGGAGCACTCAATTTTACACGTTTAAAGTAATGACGATTTTTAACGCTGAATATAATATATTTTAACGAATAACCGAGACAGCTCATTTATCGAAGCTAAGAAGACATCATCGGCTAATGGTAAAAATTCTGGTTCGAGGAATAATGGGTATTCATTAAACACTTGCTGCTGCATAAAAAGCGTTAGGGTATCCAAGTTATAGGCTTTAGATATAAGGGATTTGGAGCCAATAAAAATTTGTATTTAAAAACAATTTTTTAGAAAACCTTGGTGAATTCCCCAAATGTATGCTAATAGCCACTTCTATGTAATGCCGTGGGGAATTTTATATTATCGAAAAGTCCGTTTTACCGGAATCCATAATATTAAAACGCGACACAAGTTACCTTTAAAATACAGGAAAATAATGACTTAGTGAATTATACATTTATAGATATTGTTTGCATAATATTTAGTTTTACGTACCAAAAAAGTGTATGCAATATTTATTATTATTATTATTAGATTTTTATAAGACAAATGTGAAAATTTGATATAGGTGCCTCATATACCAAAATTTTGTTAATTCTCTATATCTAATTAGCGTTTAATGTCAACGGTAATTCTAGTTAGTTACTCAGGTGAACTTCTGATTACAAATATTTATTTGCAATCAGTAATGCACTTGCGATAATTAACCAGCTCGTTTGCCTATTTATATAATCAGCATTCTAACTGAAATGTTAATAGGCATGCCTTATTATTACCGTCAGATATGGGCGGACATTCAATCTGCGTACCGCGATCACTTGTACCGTAGACTTTAGTAAACCCACAATTACGCTTATTGGAGGATCAGATCAAAAGCTCCGACAGCGACCTATTATGACGTACACCAAATCAATGTATAGCATTTAATATAGCTCGCTCACTTCACTATGACAGCGTGAAGGTGCGCTAAAGTAGCCATTAAAACACAGCCTTGGCTCACGTAGTTTAGGGAGAGTTATTGCCAATTACGTTTGCGATGTAAAATTAATTGGTCGGTTTTTAAAGAGCATACCAGCAAGTTTTATTGTAATAATAAACGAGTAAAGATAGCTACGAATATGTTTGTATGAGAAGTCTTGACTATATTAAAAAACTTCGAGCGCTCTAAAGCGTATCTCAGTTAGTTTTAAAACACAAAAACATTATGATGGTACCGATGATCTATCATAAACGTCCACACTTGTGTCAGCCGTGCATAGCAGTGATATCAATAAACCATGAATACGCAGTGCATTCATATCGTTTCTTACAATGGTGATAAGATCGCCATCCTTTGACTCGAACTTCCCTCTTCACATGAGAGGGACCACCTGAACTTTAAAACACATCGTGTGCAGCCGTCCGTCAGCTGTGCTAATTAATTTATTGTCACGTTCCAATCTTTGTGATTAACCTTTATTTTGATATCTGCCCGAAATATTCCAATAAATAAACCAGGTAAAGCCATCGTATACAAGAAATATAATTTACGATGACAACAATCAATTTATCATAGCTACAAAAACTAGGAATCTAAAAATTTATATAAGAGTAAGTCATGCATCATAAAAAAACTATCGTTTAAAAATTCCCGCAGTCCTTCGCGTCCCAAATAAAGACGCCCACGCATTGACGAAGTAAAAGTCGCTTTCCAAACGCAATTGTATACCGTGACAAGTCAACAAAGAGTTGCATAGGCTTAGCTACATTAGACGAGCATTTGAAAAACTTAGCCGTAAAAAATATATCAAGTAACGCAGTGGCTGCATTTAGAATGCCTAACACTGCTCAATCTTGGAAAATATATTTTGCTACATTAAGAAACCAATTAACCAGTAATTTATTTTTATTATATATTTAATGTCATAAAAACAAACGCCTGAAAATTAATTCTATCCCTCGTATTAATTACAAAACCAAAATTTGAGTAACAAAATTAAGAATAAAAAGTTTATTTATCGCAGAGTGCATTCGTACCGTAGTGCTTTATTTAAGAGCCCAATAAAATTATATAAACAAAAGCAGGCGATGAAAGTTGTCAACTTTCTTTAGTGTGAAGATGGCTTTACTAATTTCTACTTACGTAATCGTATACTAAAGTATTCTGTTGTAAAACAGTAGGTGGCGATCTTACCGTCATTTGATAAGTGTCGAAGCGTCGTGGGAACTCATTTGAAAACATAATTTAAAACTAATTTTTGGAATTGCTTTCAAATTATATTGTTTCGATAATTGATCGAGAACAATTTTCATATTGATATATTGTATAGATAACATGTTTATGTGTTACTAAGCAGGATGTTTCGACTTTCGTTAGACAAATCTTTACATAAAGTTATTAGCTTAAATACACATGTTTCCTAATATTTAAACACACACTGTGTCTTTTCTTCCGTTGTTTCTATGCAACATTATAAACATTAGTTTACCTATAATATAACGTTAGCAATATTTTACGAAATGCATTAATTTATAGACTACGTAAAAAATATAGTTACGTTAATAAATGATGTTCCTCATCGTTTATTAGGGTTTTTTTTTTGAGATTCATCTTTCATAGAACAAGATACTCCTAATTCATCTCTTACAATCCATGAAAATTAATCCAGCTATTAGTATTGGAGAGTCATTCCCGTTGAAATACAATTGATTCTCGTTAAGGCTAAGAGCGTAACGGAATTTTGAGTGTCCAAGTATTATTTGCACTGTTATTCTGTTCAATAATTCGAGACACACCTATAGGATAAATATTCATGTGTGTGTAATTTAAATACTGACGAACTTTCATCCGTGTATTTATTTAATAGAATTTCATACTACAAGGACTACTGTACTCAGGAAGCCATGTGTTTAGACGAACTTGACGTCAATATACATTATATGTTTAAATTTACTGGTGCATGCTATTATTAAAAAGAGGTTATAAGTAAGAATTTTTCAAGTTTGTCGAGTGATAGGAGCTCTACTAAAACCTAATGGATATAAAAAGTCCCATAGATAGGTTTTTTACAAGTTACATGTGCCATATATAAAGAAATAATATAGAGATATCAAGCTGTTATTTTTAAATTCATTCAAAAAAAAAATCTTAAAATTATATATACTATAGTGTAGTGGAGTGGTGGTAGTGAAGTTATGTTCATGAAAAATTGTCTATATAAAATCAAATTCGACTTAAGCATGCTTCTACTTAACAATTTCTTTTATTCATCGCCCCATCGAGCAACTCGTTCTAATGACGTATGAATTACATTGTCGGGTGTCATTGCCTCCCGTCTACGCAATCATAACTTATCATCAATTAATACTCTTCCGAGAACTTTTTTTTCAATAGAAATAAAATTTGCATATTTAAAGCGAAATATTGTAAGTGATGCTTTTAAATAATAGTTTTTGTGTTGGTATTTTTTTTTCTTGCTACAATATAAAAATGTTTGTTAGCTTGATTTATTCTCATTAAATTGTAAATTTTGGTTGCATTTAATCACTTGCAACTTTAATTAAATTAATCATTTGCTAATGAATATCCATATTATGGCGTAGACAAAAGCGAATATAAAATAGGTAAATCTAACCGTTCAAACAAAACCCATCATTTATAGATTCAAGTAAAATTTCAAAATACATTTTGAATACAACATAGTACATGTTCATACCATACATATACGTAATGTTGATCCGATCTTCGTCATTAGCAACAACAAAGAATCTTCATTAAAACAAAAAAATCGCAAACGAGCTAATACTCACCTATCGTAATATAATCTTTGAAATTCGGCAATTCATCACCGACAAAAACATTCCGGTCATAATTAATACGTATTTAACAACGCCCACATTATTCAGTGCTTAGAAAAAATGTCTACCTTTCAATACGTCTAGACATGTGTGGTAATCTCAGTAGTAATATGAGACGTATATTTAACAATAAGATGCTACCCACATACATTTCGCCTCTTGCCGTTTGGTTATGCAAATTAAAAGAACGCTTACAGCCTAACCACAGGTATCTTACTTTTTTATTTCTATCTTGTGCTAATGTTTCGTCAAAGTGTTTTATTAATGTATTCACAATAGCTTTATTTCATCGTTCTCCATGTTAACATTCTTGTTTAACACAGTAGTTAATCCAAAAAGTTAACTTTTTCGTTGAATACAGCCTACAATAAAATACAGCATATAATATTGATATAATCTCCATTTTTCCTATTTTGGATCGATAATTATATTCATGGTGGGTTGAACCAATTTTTCATATCATATTACATGTCCAAAACTACAATCTTTATTTACGATAGCTCATTCTATTTAATCTTTTGTTTGTTGGTTCATGAGTTATAAAATTTATTGTTTTTTATAAACGTAATAAATTATAGACACCGTCTTGTTATAATACAAAGAACATCAGTCGCAATGTTGTGTAATAAATATATTTTAAATGAAAATTGACTTGTAAATCTATATTTGAAATTTATAAAGCGTTTATCTTAAATAATTATTTTATACCTAATGAATAAATTCATAGCAAATGATTTTGTAAATATTAATGTAACCTATAAATAGTTTAAAAAATTATTTTCGATACACGTTGAACTTAAAGGACGCGGAAACATTTTATATGCAAAGTGAGCTATGAACACGGAGTTAAAAGGAACTTACACATTTTATGTCGCCAAGTTTGATGAGCATTAGGTCGTGAAGCCTTGTCAACTGCTCACAATGCCGGCATAATAACGCCTTGACACTCGGTAAACTCGAAAAGCAACTGTACATTTGTACGCTAGTAATTCAACGCACTTGAAGCGTTCGAACTTCGAATAGACATCTACATTGTAATAAACCTATTTAGTACATAATACATTAAATCGCTTGAAGTTTGAAAATTCAGTTCCAGAAAAAATCTATATGTAGTGTATGATCAATTTTATTTTTTAAAAACTATTTAAAGTAAAACAATTACATACTTAACTAGAAAAATTAATTACTGTCTCCCTTTCAATTTAATGAATGACATTTATGACTTCTACTATTAAATTCCTTTGTAAATCAACTTGCAATATAACAATAAGTTTTAAAGGAAAATTATTTATTGTATAATAATATATTATGACAAAACCAGTACTCACGTGTATACAGTTAGTAGCATCCAGCACTGAAGTCGCGCGCTGGGAAGCCACGTTACGTAGCGACCAGACAGCGCGCAGTCGATACCAGGTGCAATACAAAGCATACCACACCAGAGGTGGCACTTCCTTCTCCTATGGTAACTATCGCTATCTGCTTCCTATTGACTAGCACTATTCCTTCATTTACTTCCCGTGGCCCTCCCTACTTATCTAAACAGCGGCCGTCGTTAGCCGAACCGATGTACACATATACCGAACCCACCCTTTTCTCAGCACACCCCAACATCTTTGTTCTATTCACGCGATATACCAATTTTATTTAGTTATATTAAACGTTCCTTCCTATCGCGCTGTCCAGTAACCCGAGTCCCATGGTGCATCTGAAACAAAAAATACGTGCTCAAATAATAGAAAATTTGACATACTTTACGAACCCGTCCGAGTGAGAATTTTTAGGACAAAGTCATAAATAAATCACACCTTCACGCAAGCCCAAGCCCTATTGTTTAAACGCTACCATACAAACAAAAACTTTTATTTTCCAGGCGAGCCTAACAGAAAAAAGCGAGCGGTCGAGAATTGTGCAATATCACAACAGCCAAGTCATTAAACAATGCCTCTGCCAGGAATTGAGGTGTTTATTATATTAGTCCACGTTTCGAGTCACTTTGCAAAAAGTAGAAAGTCAGGTAAAGTCGGTAGAGCTTTTTTGTATTACGAGGAACTTATACGGGATTTATGTCACTTTTTGTAGCGTCCGAGCTAATTATTGTTATCTGCTTTTTGCTTGACCAACGCGTTTTCTATGGGCAATAATGGCTCACTAATTCTCATCACACCTTTGGCGTCAAAGCGTCAATCGGGTTGGACATTTGAATGCCATTGTCTGTGCTCACAAAGCTCCCGCAACTCCTACCGTGCTTAAACGGTTTTATTATTTGTATTGTCAATCTCTTTACAACGTTCTTTGCACGGAGATAACGAACTACACCTAATACTAATTAACTGCTCAATTCTCTTAATAAGATTACCATATCGCTGACTCGCTCAATCTCCCCTAATGGCCTGGCGGATTTGCAAATTAAATTTCACGATGCGTATCGGCTTGTGGCATGGCAAAAAATAACAATAAAATATCGAATTTAGAACGGCAATCCGGACGCGGTGCTTATTATTTTAGCCAACAAAGTAGAAAACCATTTACAATAAATCATTTTGAATGCTTTCTTGGTTCCCAAGCGTCGAGCGGGCGACGCAAAGGGTGATTTCTGTCTGAGTGTACATAAATAAAGGCAAAGGTTCTGTGCAGATCTCAGGTACATTTTGTAAGTTAACGTACACAGAGGTAGCGTCACTGGAACACGCGAACTAAAACACGCTAACAAATAAACAGCACATATTGATTTGTACTCGAATTTATTTCGGTCAATACAAATGACGAAAGCAAATAGCCTTATGGTATGTCTAATTGCTAATTTATGTATACGGGCTAACGGCTAAACGTGTTTATTTTGTTAACATTAGACATGTGAAATATTTTTCTAACATTGTTTATATTGACCCATAACTATTTAGCTGTCGTCATTACAAGTAAGGCATCACTGTTATTATAAGCCTTTTCAAATTCAATTTTATAACTAAGCAAATTAATTGAAAGCACCCTTAAAACCCTTATTCCTTAGAAAAAAAATATTGAAATAGATCGTTCGCTTCTAGATGTTTCTACGGCAAGATCCGCAAAGACCACACGGGTACCGTAGAATGTAGAGTGTTTGACGAACGATTAGGCGCGTAGCGGTCTACGACTCGCTCAATAATTGTTATGGAATGCTCCTCTCTGTACTCCTTAGTTTTACTGCTGCTCATAAGGTACGCAACACAATAATTGAAAAGAATTACACTTTGTTATTTATTTACCGGCTTGCGAAGTAGTTAAAAATGCTTGAAGGATGGGCAAGTATTGTTTTTCGTATGCAGATGTTATTTGTATGTAATTACTTACGTACCTAATTTTTTCGCATGACATTAAATTAATTATACTGATAATTAAATATATGCTTTAAAATTTTATCAAATGCTATAATACAAGTGTTAACTATGGGGTTTTCCTTACATAACCTCACAACTCAATAAAAATGATTTTACAGCAGCAAATACAATCGCTATTAAAGGTAATATGAACGCAATAAGTTTTACATCTATGACGCAATCTTCAAACTTACATAATTTCTATACTTCCAGTATTTGTCGCATTGCGGTTACATACCTATGTAGGTATATTCATAATCTTATAAAGTATCACATATCGAGTTCTTAAGATCTTTTGTAGTAAAATATCCTGATTTTAATTTACGTTTCTAGTTTGAAAAGCCACAGATAAATAGGTAAATATATCAAAAGTATATAAAAAATAATGTGAACATTTATTGCTTAGAGAACAGTTGAGCCAACATACTTCACTGTGTATTTTAATTGTCAAGCATTTTTTTTCTATGCGTTTTTTGATTACGTCGTAAAGTTGTGATTTGACTTTAAAGAACGCCTTGTATACTTAATTATGTTTTATAACTAATTATATAATTTATAAGAAAAAAAGCAAGCAACAATATTGTAATACGCCGCGAAGAACTTTCTACATCTATCAAAGATTCGACTTACATTAATCGCGTATCGCTGAAGCAGTTTTATTTTGTTACTACATGTTTACAAGACGTGTTGCGAGCCTACGACCGTAATTCACGGGCGAACAAGACTAAAGCCTACAAGTCAATCGATTAGGGTTGTTGCTAAATATACTAGATGTATAAGTTTTAAGATCAGAAATTCTTCTAAATTAAAAATATTGTTTAATTTTGAATATTGAGAATAGGTAAAAGGATTAATTATTAGTTCTCCTTCATTTTTGGAATGTTTTAGTTTTGATATGGCTTTTGTATGTGGTTATTTACTTTTTAGTGGACTATACTTTGTTAATTGATGTAAATTTGTGCCTACATTATGTAAACTGTCTTGTCCAAAATTGTCTACTATTCATTACCTACCTACGACTGGCTATAGATAATCTCTTACAAAGCATGTGTTGATATATAAAAATCACTGTCAGTAGCAACCCTAAGATCTATTTGGGTAACGAACCAGCTAAATATAATTCTTTCGTCTATATAGTTAAAGATGTTTATAAAATAAAAAATCTATGAAAACAAGTGACAGAAGGTAGTATGAATATTAGAATTATTATATTTTAAAAAAATCTTTTCGAATTGGTATTTAATATGTTAAATTAATGTCTCTTAGTGCTTATACCTCCACAGCGTAGATTGCGACTATTAACATTGATGCTTTAAGAGCTACGTCTATTAATAATTCAAGTTATTTTTACGAAAAAAATACAAAACCATTTCAATCAATGAGTAACCATTTTGCCCCATATTTATAACTTTTAATAGAGCAATTACCGCCCTTACACACCCTACCATTAAGTCAAAGGTAGTGAAACCCGATACTCTTAACTACCTTATTTCTATTAAAATTAACGACATGTCTTTAATTAAAAGCTGGACACCATGATACAAAGTACTATGGTTATTGATGGCATAATCGAATACTCATTTATATGAGAAGCAGAAAAAAATAAGAATCATTTTTGTAGTAGGAAATTTTATCAAGTCCTTTTATATAGGAAAAAAATGTAATGACGAAATAACTAGTTTATAATTCAAGATATAAAATTTCATCATATGTAATCTGTCCAAAAAAAGTTTCATATATTATTTGAGTAATTAATTCTATGATGTAATATAATCCAATATGCAATCTAAATTCTAAGTTACTATATACAAACAAAAAGTCTTTATTACTTCCTAATACTGCTCATAAATAATTAAATGTTTGTTCGCAGCAAATTAAAAAGCATTTAATGGGTGCAAAAATGGCGTGCGAAACTTTAAACTACTTGACCTAGAGTCATTAATCACAAATAGTTCCAACTACAAACTCGTTTGATGAAAACTCCTACAACTACAATTTCAATTACGACCACGAAGGTCATGACTTCCCGGTATTAAATCAAAAACTATGAAAATATTTAAAGTTTATTAAATCGTATAACATAGTATAATTTGTAAATGTTACTCTCCATGTAACTTAAGAAGCACTTATAATTACATGAAATACGAGATCTTTGCTTAATTAAAATTAAAATTTTACTAAGTCAACTTTATGCAACGTTAATTGGTTGACGTTACGTATTAATAATAAATTATTGTATACTTGAAAATTCATTTAGTACTTAGCTTTAAAAGCCAAAATCTTTTGTTAAATCTTAAAACGCAAAGCGTATGAAAAATAGATTTACATCATCTATCTCTTTGTAAATAATCCGCTGTGCTGTAAAAATACGCGTCATAAATCACGTAGTTTCTAAACTGACGTTATTCGTAAACTACCGTAGAAGTGTTTTCGTTCTGAAAGCGATTACTTAAAGCTTAATACTGAAACTTTACGACTATATTGTTTTCCAAGATTTCAGTTCTTATGAGGAAAATTATGACTTGCTATCTATTTATAACATATATATTATATGATTTAAAATACTTAAAGCATTCTTTATTTTTAGCAGAGGCATTATTATTATTTTTATCAGTTTCTTAGTACTTTCACGGTAAGCCTCAAAGCCGTTAAAACAATAAAAGTACCTAAGAAGGAAAATTAGAAATCCAAGCAATATTAAGCTGTAATGTCTCACATGTTGTTGTGAAGAGAGAATCAATATGTGAAAACTATTGGCCTACCATCACTTCGAGTCGTTTATTGAAATTGCATATCTTAAAGACTGGTGAAGCTGCCAAGTGGCTGCAAAATTGTCTAACGACAATACAATATACGTGGATTCAACACTAGACTGCAATACGGGTTGGTAATGCGACAGTAAAATTCAAATGTTACGTGCTTCCAGTCAGTATGTATTTGTATTTAAAAGAACAGTTGCCGGTAAACAATTATGAGCAATTAAATCTTATACGTGAAACAAGACAAATTATTTCGTCACATCAAATTGTAAATATACATAGTCTTGTCTTATGTTTTGTCTGTGGTAAGTAAACACCAAATCTCGGTTTAAGTAAATAGATAAAAAAGCGGAAATATTTCGCGTATCTAATTAGCGTGATGTAATAAAAACTACATATTTTGACGACCGTTCGACAATCGCAAATATAATTAATTATTCAGTGACATATTAAGCAGCAATTAACATAATTTACATTTAACAAGTAGCCTGTAATAAAAATGAACAGTTAACACAAGAAACTTCGTAACAGGAAATAGATGTTAACTGAAATTTGTACAGCATTCAGAACTATTTACAATTATTGTATAAAATGGCTACGTACATACGCTCCACACAAATCTACAATGCCGTATAAAATATAGTTCAGTTATACTGACATATACGAGTGGGAATGTTTATTTTATGGTCAGGTACAAACTTTAAAAGTTTCCAAACATTGTTTAAAAGTATACGTAAGAGACGGCGACGCTGCGACGGTCCCGTAAACTTATTCAAGTCAATAACACCATTCCACGGAATATATGGGGGTGTTATTTTAAATTCCATTTTAGAGTAGCGAACCTGAATTTATTGATGCTAATAATTTTCTCCATTCGGATGTATTTTGTGAAGAAATCGATGACGCGGTTTCACAAGTTTTATTTAGATCCGGTCATGGTTCTAAAGCCGGAATTTTGTGTGAGGGATTTTAATTGTAATGCATGTGTAAGTAGCATATTGATAGTTTTTGGAAGCCTGGAATAAAGAAACGACAGTTTAGTTTGTTTTTTTGATCCTATATATATAGACTTAAACGTGTCAATTGCATAAACCAATACATATAATACATTTTATGTGCATTGCACAATTTCACGCTTATATCTCTATATGTTATTTTCCTACTTTGGTTCGTGACCTAAAGACATATTCTACATATAGAAATATTGCTACATACATTATTACTTCCTCCAATACGTCAAATAGGAGCTGCTATCTATTATTACAAATATATCCATCGTAATACAAATATAGAAAAGTTGGCAAGCACTTCGTATCTTATCCAGAGTCCCTAACATAATCTAATTTCCGATAATGTCTTCGACTGGTGAGATTTATACTCTATTTATAAGAGAACAATTTAGCTTCGGACAATTTATATTATTAACATTATAAAGGTAGCTTATGAAGTTACTTGACTTTCATTTTAATAATTTTAACAAAATATAATAATTTGTTTTAAAAAAATTATAACATACGATTGAAATTAGGACACAGGCACGTTCTTTTTCGAGTCAATTCGAATTAAACAAATGTTATATTCCTATATAATTTGCCTTTTCATTCAATTTTCAACTTTTAGCACACGCACTCTTATTAGTTATTACATTTCCAAAATACTACAACAGAACTAAACGAAGTGAAGGAATTAATAATAGAAGCGCTTGTTTTCCTTTAAGTTTTTTTGGGTAGCGATATATTAAAAAAAAATAAATTGGGAAGGCACACAGAAGTAACCAATCTCATTAGAACTCTTGAAACTATTTAAAAAAGGTTAAAAAACCCCGCCTATTCAACGTATATCATGACCACTAGGACTATACCCTCAATTTTTAGAAGCACATCAGATCAGTTGACGTGAGCCACTGAATATTTTTATGATGCTGCTTATACCATGATCCAGGAGAAACAGGTATTTTATTAATAACTAGTGACCCGCCCCGACTTTACTCGCATATATTATGTATTTATTATACATTATAAGCCTTCCTCTGGAATCACTCTATTGAAAAAACACATAAGAATCAATTACGTAGCTTTAAAGCTTTAAGTAGGGTTATAGGGACAGAGAAAGCGACTTTGATATATACGATGTAGTGATACATTTTGTCTTATTTTAAGAGTTACTTAAACGTTTAAAAGAATAAAAAATATATATTTCTAAGATTCGATATTCGAGAAGTGTTTCCTCTAAGTATACTACAAGAACAAATGAAGGGTCAGTCAGTAAGCAGTCTATTTCATCCCCACGTTAAAGTAGGGTAACTAAACTTTAAGCGGAAACGGTGAACCGCGGACGGGTCTTCTGAACTGAGCCCTCTATAGTTCTTTAGTAACTCATACATTCTTAATAATTATAGATTTAAAATAGCAGTACCTATTCAACTCTTTCCTATGTTTACTTCCACATACCATTAATATATTTTCATTTAAAATACCTCAAACATTTACGTCCAAGCTCATTATATTAAATACAAAAATATTTTTAAAATGAAAATAATTTAAAATATTTATTAAAAAGGTCTTACTTTATTAAATTGGTACTATGATTAGTTTTAAAATTTCGGACTTGCGTTTCTGGACGATAAGTTTATTTTTCCGTAATTTAATTAGAAGCATTATTAGCAAGTAGAAAATGTTAAAAAAAATCGGACATTATTTTTATTGTTTTATTATTCACCTATCATTTAATAAAAGTAATGTAATCTGCCGAAAATGTTTGTAATACCGTACTATAAATTTATTATATTATATCACATTAATGTTATAATATTGATGATATTTAATATTAATCTATAAAAAAAAAATTGTCAGCTTTTTCAAGCGATGCCAATAACGTATCGTCTGTTAAGAAATTAATCACGAACGCCTACCACTCACCGCATGAATATTCCCCGACGTTACCCGTTAATATTATGATAGAATTTGTCACAAGAAAATTAATCGAATACTGATCGATAATATAAAATCACGTTCTACTTGCACTTATAAAAATATACTTTAACTATTATTATACTATCAGCAATATTAATCGATATAAAAGAGGCGCTAATTACACAAAATTTTATACAACAGATAATGAAAAATAAAACAATGCAAACCAATAACCAACCAAAAAATTCCGCAGCAAAAAAATCCAAAAGTAAAGAGCACAAAATAAATAAACACTTCACAACAATGTTCGCACACCGCACATGAACGAAATAAAATTAATCTTTAAGCTATATATATGCAAACGCACTTAGACACCAACACTTAATTTACCCAAATGTGGCTGGCAGGAAATTTTCTGTTTTATTTTTCTGTAAAAAAAGTTCTTTCTCAAATTCTAAATTTGAAATTCGCGCCGCGATTTCGCGCGTTCCCGAGTATCGTAGTTGGAAAATTTTCGGCTATGTTAGGGAAGATGTGCGCATAGCTGTGGCTTAGATGAGACTGTGGCGTGGTATGTACGGCGGCACAGTACGGCAGCACTCGACTTTCGCCCCGACCGGTCGCCCGATGCCTCAAACAACCAGTGACGCATCCAGGAACATAGTTTATTCCACTTTTACAACTTGAAGGGATATTTTCATAGTTACTTTTTTCTATAATTATTTAATTATGTATAACTAAAGAAAAATTGAGCCAGAGGATAGATTAATGGATTTAAAGAGGAGTTTTATTGTTGAATATAAAATGCTTTATATTATTTCACAACAAATTACAACTGTTTATGTAAATTTAAAACTACGTACTTTTTAGATGAGGAAAGACATCGTCTTCATTTTGTCGTTCCTAAAACAAATTCAACGAATTTTCCTCTCTGATTTCGTATTCATTCAATGAAATCAATAACATAAACATACCTACTTTGAATTTGTGTCAATTAATTTTAAAGCAATCTTATCTGAATTAATTGGTAATTCAGCTCAAATTAGTCAATGAATCACATTCCGTGAATAATTATACAATTTTATCACTATACATAGAATGTATAATATGTTTGTTATTTTAGTTTTTGTATTAGTTTATTTTAGCTCTACTTTGAACAGCGCAAATATAAATGGATTAATATCCACAACCAGTTTAATCTTCATATAATTAATCGAAACTTAAAGTTATTTGATATTGAAAGTTGAACCTTGTTGTTCTCTATGTAGTAAGATTCTTCTACCTTTAGACTATTATTTTGCATGTTTGGTAAACATATTTCTTAGATTTTTCATTACGATATTTACGTACATATATCTGCAGTACTAACATCTATCATTACCTATTTATGATGGAATGGCAAAGGATAAAAGGATGAAAACATTTTTACAAAAATAGTACATCAAAAGCTTCATTATACTCCAGCTTGGACAGTTTATACATTGTGTAGTATCAAAATAACCCAGTTAAACTAGAAATAAGGACTACGGAAACGCGAGGCGCAGGATGCTGCAGCTAACTTCGTTGAAATGCTATCAGTGTTTAAATGTTCTCTTGTGCAGCCGTTATGCTTCTATTTACGTTTATATTGTTATGAAATGCTACTGACCTAAGAGTATCTTAAATTAAAATTGATGAGTCTTTAATGTATAAAGGTAATAAGTAATAATTACATAAAAAATATAGATAGATCGATATCATTACAAACCTATTTATTAAATATATTATTACTAAATGCATGTAAATATTTTTTATTTTTATAATACTAATGCAAGTTTCATGTAATATTCGAGAGGACCAAATAAAAATGTTTAGTGTCGAATTTCTCAAGAAAACTAATTAAAAACGAATTTTAATTAGACGCTAGAAATATTTCTCATATCCGATCAAAATAAAACAAATCACGTACTTTATTAACTTAGAAACTAATGAAGTCGGTATAAAAATATAAAATTAAGCAATCCATAAATCATTTTCCCGCTAATATGCATTCCGATCTCACCTTTGCTGACCGTTATATCAAACACTTCTGTATGAAACCTTACACCTTTATTAACAAATCTAAATCACGTCATATTATACGAATATTACTGTAAATATTAATTTCGTATAGTTAGCCGCCACTGTTGAAAATGCACATGAATAATTTGTTAACTTTACGATTATATCTGGGCGGAGTGACATCAACTTTGTATGCAGTTACATATCTATTAAGGCAATTGTGGTTTTGAATTCTTGGTAAATGTTTCGTAAGCTATGTCCTTATTAACATTTTTTAGGTAGTCGTAAAGTGAACATAGTAATTCTGATTACTAGCATACGTAATCTGTATCAATTATCTATTGCAGTTTGTAATAAACGATATTGTTATTTGTTAAACAGATCTTTTGCATGTAATATTGCATATACTGTTTATATGTACCTGTATGACATACATGATCATTTTATAATTATAATAAACATATATTCTATTAATTATAATAGGCAATTTAAAAAACATTTATTTTTATTGTACAACTAAATACATCGAGTAGGAAAACACATTTTTGTTCATGTTTAATAATTTTCTATTTCCAAAATCAGTTAAAGATATTTTCATATTAATGAAACTTGTAAAATAAAACTACAAATAAAATAGATATCAGGAGTGGGAATTGTTTATAAATTGCGTCGCAATTATCTTGTTATCGTACGATCTCGCGAACATCTCACTTGTAGGAGCAGCTTTTGCTACCGTCTCGGGCAATAAACAGAAATCCGATATCTTTGACTACTCTAGCCATTTAATAGATGCGGGTTAAAAATATTCGCTTTCTTATTTACAACGTAGATTGTACAGTACCTTCTCATCTAAACATACCCAACTAGTTTTTAACTTAATTATTTAATGTAACATATACAAAATTAACTCATTAGGGAATAGTTTCAATTCCTTTTAAAGTTTTCTAACCATGGTGAAATATTAATAAAGTTCTTAAACATTGCGTCAGACAAATATTAAACTTCCGATGTCTTAAAGACTAATAAAGCATTATTACACATGCAGGCACAGCTGCATATGCGAATTTTGAGGCCCTTTATTAAATTCATTTACCCTTCACGCCCTAAATCCGTCGGCCATGAATGAAAGGGTTGCGCGGTGCGCCGCGTGCGTTCGATTCATCATACATGCGACGTAAAACAAATCGATTTCGGGAACCGTGATATGCGACCGACTCATTTTTTATACGCCATATTATGCCTTATTAAAATCAGACCGAGCTATTAAATGTATGTGTTAATTTTCGCATAAGTTGCGTTATCACGCCGCGTGTAATTTCAAACGTGTAACAGCCGATGTTTTGGGTAATCTGCGCCATGAATTCCAACGGATTGATACAGCAATATCAGCAAGCGCTATCTTTGAGTCGTATGAGCCATCTTTTGACAATGCGACTTCGATTAATTTATAGTATTATTGTTCAACATTGTCAAGACTTAGCCGAGATAACTCGAGGATTTAGATAGTACTTTGCTGTATGAATATATATTTGAAATATAACGGTCTTATCCATATCCATATTTCGATGAAATTGTTTAGGAGGAATACAAAAACTAATAAATATTTGTTCCTTTTCAGACACTAACGATGGAATTAGAATGATGGATGCGCCCGCGCGAAGACAATCCTTACAAATTGTGACCCAACAAAAGCCGGGTGAAATCGGAAGCGACGCTGGTTTTTATTTCCTGCCTTATTGATTCCACACTGTCACCGCATTGGGGTGTGAATACAATTGATTAATAGAATAAGTAGAATCTTTTTGACAAATGTTTTGTGCAACTTTTTCTAAAGCGGGTACGTATACATGTTTGCATACTGAATTCTAAAATAGAATTCATGCAAAATTACTTTTATTAATATGAGATTAATATCCTTGCAATTTTATTATTTACACAGTATTTTAATTCGATGACATTAACTTAAACGTTCTGCATACGTAATAATTAAAAACATTATAAAAAATAAATATGCGTCAAACAGATTCATTCATGTAAACAGTCCTGTTTCTTTTACAATAATTTAATTTCTATGAAAAAACCTTACCTTGGCATTAATAAATGCGCGTACGTACATAACATACATATTTCGTTAATCTATTTTTAATTTAAATTGATTTAAATAAACTCAAAATGCTTTAAAGACGCACCGTAAACTCATCCAGTATTTCAACACAACACACGTATAATATTGAATAGCTGATTAAAATTAACAACACGATAAATGTTTAAAAAACCAACTAACCGACCCTTCGGAAATTCGATCGTAATCCTAGGATTAGCAATTTCTATTGTACCGGCTGTATAAGATACCGGCTACAACGCTATGTTTATTTAGATCTAATGCATACATTAAACCTTTATTGTAAAAGAGTTTATCCCATTAACGCGAGCTTAGCAACTAAAATTGTCAACCTAATTTCGCTTTTAAACACTGCTAGTAAGATCGAGGATCGCGTATGCTATTTTTAAATATAACATAAGCTGAGTTGCCAAATGTATTCCCCGTGCTTCGTGATAGAGATGTTGGAGACAATACAGAGCATGTGCCAAACTGGTTTCAATGAAGCCACTGGAAGCTGCTATTGTTAACATTTTAAATTAGTATGAATACATTATATTTAGGTCAGGCGAATGTTATTAAAACGTTTCGCGATAGTACGAAGAAATCGCTTTATTACGATACAACTCCGATATTGTGTCACTAAGCAGTTTTGAAAAAGTGCTCAGTGTAGTATTTTGAAGTTATTGCTGATGAAATAAGAATGCAATTTAATACTATTACATACATTATAAACAAATAAGACTTGATGACGATGTGATGGTGATATATTAATTTGTTTTATAAATTCCTAGCCCAAAAGCCCAAAATTTTTGACTGAAGTTTAAAGTAAACGAACCCGCGGAGCACAACTAACTCAGTTCCTATCTAATAAAGACATGACTTGTTTTAAATATATCGTCAAATAACTCATATAAGTTTTACTATTCGTGTCGTATCTGCGTGTGGCATGGTTTAGAAAATACTATTTACTAAATATTTTGTTGTACATTAAAATGTTATCATATTGTTTTGTAACCATCCTGCCTTATTTCTCAACCAAAATATGTGTTAATTTTATGATACTAGGTACATTAAAAAAAATTTACCTAACCACACAAATAATTATTGATTAAAGAAGGATATCACAATAACACATACTGTAGAATTTAATATAAATAATAATTATACTTATATTATAAATGCTTACAAGAAGCGGATCTTTTTTTATTCGGGGTATTTCCTTTTCCTAATAATAATAATTATCCTATGTTCCTCTAATCTAGGCATGTATGTCAAACTTCAACCAAGTAGTTTTTGTATAAAAGAATGTTTTAACATTCATGCGTTTAAACATCCGGACATACTCGTACTTTCGCATTTTTATAATATGTATTTCGAATTCAGAATGTTTAACTAAAAAAATTTGCTGACGAAAAATATATTGTATACTGTAATTTTTTAGAACTTCGAGTTAACAAATACTCGGAGATATTAACAAAATGTTCCTATTTATAATGATCATACAAACACTATAAATACACCAATATATCAACAAGTAGAAATCTAAATATTATACCATCGGCGCGACGGATGCTAAATTTAGTATCCTATATGTGATTTTATATTTCTTTGTATTTGTCAAATAAGCATGACATTACCATCAAATACCCGTATTGGATTTTAATTTGAACATTCCATCGATGCGCAATCTATTTAAACATTGAGATTCATGTCTGAGCGTTCATAACATGGACCGAAGTATTGAAATAAAAAAGTGTTCCATTATTCTTTAAATACCTTTTTGGTCATTCATCACATCTTTATCACATGCATATTTGGGTATAAAGATGACAGTCGATGACAATTGTGTCAAAGGACACTTTCATAAATTGGAAGGAAATCCAATTGCTAAGACTTTCCCCAGCAGGATCTCTCCAGGACTCAGGTGAATAAGACTTTAATACATTCTCCTGACTTCTATTTTCTTACATTTACAGGTATCCAATCGCCTGGCGAAACTGGACATTTTGTTGAATATCATAAAACTACAATAGTTTATTGTAGAAGAGTAACACTGCACCTACTATATCCATAGAGAATCATTAAAGACTCATAGATATAAATTTAAAATCCAAAATGTAATAAACTAAACGAAATGGTGTAATAGTTACCGAGCAATAAATTAAACATTTATAGCAATATTAAAGAACAATAAAAACTCAATAAACGACAGATCTTTTAATGCCGTAAAAATAAATTTTGAAATCGACCAAATATCTGTGTCCTAAAGTTGTACCGGTAACGATTTGATTTAATAGATATACCTACATAAGTTCGTAATTAAACGTTTAAGTTGACAAGACATTAACACATTTCTAACAAACTATTAATTTCACAACATCGGGCTTACACCCGATCATCGAACACCTCATTGCCTCATAACCCATAAAGTGTTCACATCGAAAACACATCTGAGCAATAAAACAATATAAAATCTCATTGATAATTTATTCAGTACATGTTCGAATGAGTAGTGAGTGTAGAGAAAGGTATTTATTAATTTCGATAGGGAAACTAGCAATAAAGCAACAAAATTAATGAATTCAATATTTTCGAGCCCAATCAATAATATCACACCTCTACTTACACGCAGTATTAAATTACTTTATATAAAACTAATCAGTGGTAGCTTTCGAATACCTCACGCCGTAATCGAAATTGGAAATTAGAATTTCCTTGTGAGAAATATACGATATAAAAGTACACTAATTTTTCGACATCTTAAGTCAATCAATAGTATTAAAGTATAATATTATATGTTGATATAATAAAAGGGGAAAAAGGAAGAATAAAAAAGGAATTATAGTTGCACTTGAAACTATTACAGTATCCTCTTTTAAACCTAATTATTGATTCCGATCGGAGTTTTCCTTTTATTAACTACCTGTTTTTTAAAAAATAACTTTTGTATTGTGGTAGACTGATAACTAAAGTAGGAAAGAAGCCAGTGATTCTAGACACCAGGCCCACTCGCCACAGAACACATAATATTATCTTATTTTGTCTTTGTAGAAACATTTTAAGAAGATGCATTATGAAGTAGTTAACCACAGCAAAAAAAACAACTTTGTCGGTCTATAAAGATTTTATTGTGAAGAAAATCTATAAAAATCAATAGCCGAGAATACAAGTGAATTCCTACATCCACGTCGACTATTAACTGTATACTCGCCGTAACAATCCATGAGAAGTAGTGGGCGGAGATAATCTCGTGATTACTTCGTATTATCACCCGACCATAACATATTTTTATAAAATACAATTCATACATAAGTGTTCACACATTTATTAACTTATACAATGTTTATCTTGTGAATTATTCGTATAGATTCCAGAGTAATATTGCTTACCACTTGGGGTTTATCTGAACCTTCACTACTAATAAATAGTTACCGACATGTAAAATTAATAATAGCATGTCATATCATCAATATTTCTTATTAGTGGAAAGAAAACTATATTAAAACGAGCATACCTTACTGTTTCTGTTTATTATTTTATGATCTTCAATTATGATTTTAAAGTTTTTATAATAACCAACAATCGATGTCACGAAAAACGTTTAAAATCAATTTACAAGTAATAATAGACATATTATGTATGTAGACGTTTTTTACGGTAAATGATGATATTGTGCGATCTATGTGTGTTCGTTTGTATTGACAAATCTCTATTTCGATTTATTGACTGCTATTTGTTAACGTAATTGTACTGTTTGCCAATCTACATGATATGGCACTTGTTACCGAGCTCGTTACATACTTGGTTGAAAAACATTAAAATTGAACTATGTCTAGTGCCCCTCAATGAGTTTCTTATTTCATAAAATGCGCAGTTTGAGTATAAATTGACTATGAAGTTTATTGAAGCTCTCTATATACATCGTGGCTTGAAGTTTTTTTTTACGACTTTTCAATGTCACTTATGCCAGTTACTTATGCCACTTAATCCAGCAATGTGCTGGATTATCTTAAACTGTGTACCTACAAAAAGCATGAAATCCAAAAATCGTTTAGTGTTCAGTAAGTAAATAACAAAACCTTCGTTCAAGGCGAGTGGATGCGCCGGCGCACCGAGTCATCGCTCCTTCAAGTGTTGACACTCGATTGTTTATTCTCCTCGACCAAGCCACATAACAGTTGCACAGACTAATTACATACAAATAAAACGTCTTTCAACCTGCCATCTCGAATATGTAGTGTATATTTAACCTTATCAAGTTTAAAGTGACCATGGCCTTCGATGTGATGTTTGACTGTATTCAATAAAAACGGCATGATAATATTTTGCCGCGAGTTACAACAAAAAGTGTTTCGTCTTATCGTAAACAGAGATTCGTTTGGATCACTTTAAAGCTAAGTCATTAAAGAACACTCTTACGAGAAACCTGGTGCACTTTTTAAAGTTCTGTCAGGAAATCTAGACGCCTAATAATGAGTGGAAGATCCAAAATGTCTTGTACTGACAAACAGTGATTAACAGTTCTTTAACCGTATTACGTTTTCAATAATGTAAAAATTCAAAACAAAAAGTGTTGATAAATCTATCTCTGGTTTTAAGATGACTTCTTGTTCTTGTTAATTGTATCTATGCCATTAGAGTATCTCGGTTATAAAATCGGTAAATTCTATAGCCGACCACTTTATTAAGTACTAAGGACGTTAAGTTACAGGTGACCCAAAGTTTTTGGTTTACGAAAAAAGACTTGTCCCAACTCTTAATGTTAAATGTTGTGTTCCCTTACTATTATATGTACAAAGTAATTAATAACTTAATACGTATGAATTTAAAGACCTCACCATTAAAAGAACTCAAAAAACAACCAAAGTTATAAAGTAAGTTTGTTTAAGTAAAAACTATAAACCATTTTCCACACTGCTATAGCAATTATATAGAAGCTCATAGTCCACGTTGAAGTCTGTTTATTTTCCTCTCGAGTTATATTATTATAACTATTTATGCGCGAACAGCTCTAAAAGTATCAAACACTTGATCCCCAATTTACGTCGTAGATTCATTTAATTTATATTATTTGCATATCGAGGTATCGTGGCCTGACCATGATGCTCTTTTGATAAAAATAATCATAGATTTACAGTTATTACCACATATTAAAAATAACGTGTATCTTACAGTGAGAATTTAATTTACTTAACCAAATTCAAAACATTATACGATGTTCTGCCTTCTGCAATGTTTGCTTTAAAGTAAACTATTTTGTCGATTTATGTTATCATTGTTAAAACTGCCTTTTATATTTAATGTTTCTTTACACTTAACTTGATTTATCAGGACACTATATATCCCGCAACCATCCAGGAACCTACAACCGCGTTGTTAGCGATATTACTTAGCATTTACCTCGTATGAAAAGCATAAACTAGTAAAATATTTACAACGTAGCGCCTCATATATTATCGGTAAATAATATACGAGTACATAATCCCCACAGTAATGTCGCAATAAATGCGCCGCCCACGAATCTGCATTAGCTCCACTTCTACGTCGGCAAATAACATCGTATTTACTGCATCCAACACATTTCCTTACAAATTGTTATCGGAAATAAGCGTTCACGGTGAAGTTGTTTCGCTGGAAAACCCTTATCTCACGAGGAATGTCGAGTACGCTCGCCTAGATCCTCTCTGGTCAGACTGTGGACTTTGAACTTTTCGATCATTTTCCTGTTCACGTAACATACGTACAAGCGACTACAAAATTAAGGTGAACAGTGAACACGTTAGTTAAAAAAAATATATACAAAAATATTTCATCGGTTTTATTATTATTTTTTCCTCTCGTCACGATACTTATTTATATAATTTTTTAGAGTGAAGATGATTCATAATTTTATTGTCGTCTGTACGTTATAAAATCAATACTACGAAACATTGAGGTTATGAAAATACACTCGTAGCCCTGTTTTCATAATAAGAAATATTGTTTTTCTAACGTTTAAATCTATTAGTAGGTGATACGAATCAATGTAACGATATTGCTAGTTTGATTATTTATATTTCAGCAACTAACGGATTAAATTTTAATTCAATTGAAAAATTAAGTCAATTTAGAAACACTTAAAACCTTTCTGATGAGCAACAATTTGATACTGTATAAATCAATTGACCTAATGCATATAGACATACCAGATACATACTATCAAGTCACCAATATAAAGGTATTAATCTCCTATGCTAATGCTCTAAGAATTTCTCTAACAAATTTTATCAAAAATATTTTTTGCCAAGTTCTCATACTACGTAGCAGCACAAACTATAGCACAATTGTCAGAGGCAAATAGGAGTGTATTTAAAAACAAGTTAGTCCGCTTAAGAGCGCTTCTGATTCGCTAGTCACACACTCACTGTCCAGGATATTGTGCTACATGCGTCATTATCTATTCATTATTTGAGACGATAAATAAATTATCTATCGGCTCGCCTTGCGGATTCGTGTACGGTCCCTACGCAGTTAATTCAACGTTGTGTTAGTTGAACTAAATCACTTCTTATGTATAATTTTTATATTTGGGCGGGCAACTGGACAGGAGATACCGACTCAAAAAACTACTTTTTTTTCTACATTTTTGTAAATTTTAGCCATTGTCCACTGTATATAATTTATAAGAAATATTTTTACAGTTTCAATAAAATCTATTTAGTAGTTTTCGGCTAACAAAGTAACAAACATCCACACGTGCTTACATTTTTTGCGTTTATAGTACTATGTATATAAATATAACGTATGTATAGTATCTTATGTTACCCCAGAAAAGGTTCTATAATAAATTTTTAATTAACAGTTAAATAACTTCTAAAAATACCCGGTACTTTTAGGTACATGCAAGAATGTTTAAATCCCCAATTGACCCAGTATCGTTAGTATCATTTCTATAATAATCTTGACCGTTTATGACAAATCAAGGTAAAGGTTATTAATATCAAGGGCTTCTCAAGGTGAGTATTAAATTGATTTTATTCAATATTTGTTAAAACGTCCTCTACAACGGGACTTTTTTTTAAACTCCTATAAACCCTCATGGACGAACTATATACCTTATATAGTTTTTCTTATCCTGTCCAGTTTAAGGTTTTTTCAGCCAATAGAGAGCGGCTACACCAAGAATTTTGCTTCGTCTTATTCGTCAGTCCCCTAAAATATTAAAAAGTAGAATCCATTTTTACGTGCGTGAAACAAACACTGCTGAAATAATACAGAATAATTGTTATATGCGACATATGAATAAAGACAAAAATGTTTGTTTTAATAACCAACAAAAGTGTTTTTCAAACAAACATATGAGGTCAATAATTATTTGCAGAATTTCTAAGAAATATCATATAAAGCCTTGTATAAGGCAATTTTTCATTATCCTAAGGTTGATTGGCCTTCTACAGTATAGCTTTGAACATTTGGGGTAAAGTTCAAAATACTGAAGGTTAAGTGTTGAATGAACCTTCCTTGAACGTTTACCTCTAACGTTCATTGAATGAATGAAAAGGAAACCATTTAGAAAGAGTCTTTTGTTAGAAGTTATTGCTCCTTAATTATATTTAGTGGAAAGAAAAAAGACACAATCGGAAAAATAGTCAAGTTAACGACTTCGAAAATAAATTGACTACAAAGTAATCGGAATATTAATGTTTTTTTATTTAATACTTAAATTTTGTTTGTTACATAATTCTTTTAATAATGCTTCCTCTTTTATTCTTATTCGTTAAAAATGTTATCAGGCCAACTCAAACGTGAGATCCTCTTTATTTTAAGAATATTAATAATTTTATCAATTCCATATAAATTAATAATATTGTGTTACGCGTGCTACTTATCAGTACTTATGATTAATATATAAGGTATGCGCCGAGACATTGTCAAGAGGTTGACAATTGCAATAAAACGTCTAAGACCTGGATAAGGGTATGATTAAAATCGATAACAATCACGTGATCAATCACTTTCTTATATCTTTAAGACCTCATGTGAAATCATAAAAAAAATCAAAATTCCAAATGAAAATTATTTTAAAGTACCAAACTTACATTATTTAAATAAATTCACGGGAGTGATAAATCTATAATGACGCCTTCCATTGACGACTGTCGAATAATCAATAAAGTTTGTATTATAAAATCAATAGCCAATAAAAGCCGTGACCATACAAAGAGCATCTTTTATGACGACGATAGAACAAATATGATCTACGGTGAATAGACCCCAATTCGACTGACGTTATCTAAGACGCAATAACATTTTACTTTATAACATTATTTTATTTCTATATGGACCTCGTTCTATAGCAAATGTTGAGTATTTGAAAAATTGTTATTGAAAAATGTTTAGTTTTTTATAAATAGGCAATTATTGCGTAATTTGCTAGTTAGCAGTAAACATATCGAAAAAATATGAAATCTGAAATTCATATAGATATATAACATGAGCTAAATTATTAAATACGATTTCTGTTCTTATCAAAAAATATTAGCCATAGTAATTCATATTATTACCTATATCATGCCAATTAATTTCTTTTGTCATTTGACTAATCGATTTACCTACATCATCGATGTATCACACCCCATGCAGTCGCGATGTGTAGTCTGAACGTTCTCCCCTAAACAAAATAATTTCACTGTGAAATTGCTCGATTTCCGGACAAAACGGACGACTCAATTCGTCACAGAATCGATAAATCCTTCCCTGATTGTACGTTAATTGTCCGATCGAGGAACACACCATAATAACTTTAAATGAAGTACAATAAGAACTAAACTATAATGCGACGGACCACGAGTAAGTATCAAAAGACCATTCGCATAATACCATTGTTGTCAATATAATAAGTTAAACCAAAATATGAGAAAGGGAAGTGTTGTGGCCGAATAATCTTATAAAAGAATTTCGCTGACATAATACCGTGTAATTCGTTAACGCTAAATTTCACCATCTGCTTGAAATTTTGATTCAAAAGGAATATTTTTGCCACGTGTCCGCAGCGACAATAGCTATAAATTGTATTAGTCTCAATTATCGACACAATAGGTGTCAGACGGGCTATAATTCACGAACTATATTGCCGTAAAAAATACTTAAAACTAATAGATATCTGCTTTGTCAAATCATTGGGCTATATATTAATGCCCAAGTGACGTCCTAAATTCCCATGTTCGTTGCGTAGTTTTGTTGACGTAAGACAAGATTTTCTCGATAAAAGCAAATACGTGATCATTACCATAAATTAAACAAACATTCAAGTTAAGTGTTCAACATTTACACAAAACAACCGTGAGTTTGTGATATTTATTGATGGAAGCAAGTGAACGCCCACGCTAATAAAACACAATTATAAAATTAGGCATTCGATTAAATATCGCTGCTCGAAGCACCTACTTGCGACCTTCTGGACTTGAATTTATGTTTGCATTTCGAATTGACAATGCAATGCCATATTATCACTTTAATAATTTAGACGACGTTAATGTTGACTTAGACCATTGGAGATCAATATATGTATTGTAAACTACCTGTGTCCTGCGGATTTTATCCGCATACATTACGTTATATAGCCTTTAGTTATGTAGCACTACCACAACCACCAGTAATTACGAAGACGTAAAAATAAACAAACTTTAGTTTATTAATTACTACAGAATACACATAATATTCTCATCTAGAAAGGATTAGAAAATTTAATCGTACATATTATATTGAATTAAAAAATCAACACGCATTGTATGTCACACCTGTGTTCCAATATAGGCATGGAACCTACCTAATACAATGAATGAACGGAAGTGCAACAGTAAAATCATCCATAATGTATTTCTTATTGAACAATCCCAAAGCGTTATAAAATTCCTACACATATAATTCCTATACAAGAGTTCCAAGTACGACCACAACATTTTTTTTTTCTCAAAGCTTTAGCATATTTTTTTTATTATCTATCACTTTCTGGTATATTGATTAATTTAGCTGAAATTTGATACAAATGGATGGTCCACATCTTCCGGTGGAATTCAACACTCATTCCGAGGCAAATCATGGAATACCCAACGAAAGCGTAAACGGACGTCCTTAACGTCCTAAACAGATCTCTACAGACTATCCTTGACGAAGCAAAGGCAAACTAAGACCTGAAGCGAAGTCAAGCAATATTTTTCTCATTTTGAGGACTTTCGACATTTAATCAAGTCAGTAAACCTTAAATAAAAGAAACGGTAAACCCTAGTTTTTAAAGCCAGTCGTAGTGCTTCAGTGTCATTCATATTCGAAATTATGAATATATGTGCTATGTATAACATGGGGACTTCACCTCATATAACATCCTGAAGATCGTAAAACATAAGGAAAAGTTAAAGAGCCGTTATTCGAAGTATTAGTATGCAGTAATTTTGTAACATTTTCTATCGTAAACGAGCGGCCATTACAACAACAATCGACGATCTAAACAGTAAAATAAATTTATTTGCATAGCGATTATAACTTCCATAAAGTAGTTTAAACATTTGACACACACACAATGGTAAGGTTTATTTATTACTTATATTCTTAGAAGTATAATTCAAGGTGATTTTTAACGGAATGTATGTGGTGTAATGAAATATTAGCGTCATTGTTTGTAAGATAGACAATTGAAGCAAAAAATACAGCACATTGTACTTGTGAGCGAAAATAAATTCGTTCCCAGACAGCGTGCCGCTTGCGATGCTATATTATTCAGCCAACAAAGAGTTACGAACTTACAAATCAATAATTTCAAACATTAACTTTAATATATTTTGTAAAATATATGAGACAAGAACTAGGCGAAGAATTGATCAAAATGCGTATTAAAAAATTGTTTACATGGCATGGCATGGCATTAATAAGCTATCAAGATAGGTTATAAGTTACTATTCACACAATACTTTTATGACAACAAAAGCGAAATTACGTATACGTAAGTATTGTTTAAAAGAGCCTTGTAGAAGGTTCTTGTATTCATTGCAAATTTAAACCATAATCTCCTCCACATTATCATTGATCCATGGTTATGCCTAAATCAAGGTTAGTATGTATAAAGCGAACCAGATCACGAACAAAAAACTCTATTAAACAATATTATAACTCTGTAGGATAATAGCGGTTGAATTTAAATATAGATTATAGAGCAATAGTACCTATGTAATTGTATGATATTGGTTAGATCCTCTTCCTGTAACACTGACCTATATAATTTTTCGATATAAAAAATACAGTTTATTGATTTAATAGTCAACGACATATTCATAAAATAAATGTCATAATACGAAAACAAAATAATCGTATCTATTAAATATTAGTAATTTTAAAAACACTCACCAAAATTTTAGTGTTATAGTGATATGTTATTTATTATACGTACGATGTTTAAAAGAAACTGAATTTAATGTAAACAAGTGTATTTCTAAATATATGTATTTTAACGACGAGATATTATCCATAGTAGAATGACACTAAATACTAAATAAACTATCATTTAAAAATGTATTTTAATGTTATTAAGCAATCTTAAAAATCTGTTTAGGCAATGGATTTCAATAAATGTCGAAAAATAATAAAAACGAATGCTTGACAATTTTAATGACACCTATTAGTGAAATGGCAGTAAATATATCACTTTCAAGATATAAAGTAAAAATATATTGTTGATATTGTGTGACGTCGCCCACCCAACTGAGATATAAATGTCTTAGAGATAACATTATCTTTATACAAATCTGTACTAATCACATCTTTTACGTCACTCTTAAGATTCTTGTCTAGGAGACTATCAATTATGGAGACATCTATCTATATATTTTAATTCTTCCTAAATATTGTAATAAGTTATAAAGATTGACTAATAATATAATTTTTGTTACTTCTTCAAGCTGAAGCTGGATTTTATGTTTCAAAAATGAAATACTTCACTTTCAAACCCTATACTTCTACTAAATAACTAGGTCACTACAAAATAATTGGCTTTAATAATCATGATACCCTTTCACGATGGAGTTAATCGTTTAAATCGAACGCACGCATATGAAAGTAGCCTTACGCGTGCTGCACACGATCAAATATTTTCACATAATCACTACATTGTAGAAAACAAAGTCGCCTTCCGCTGTCTTTAAATCCTTTTCCATTGTAAAAACATCGCTATATATTTTATTTAAGTAATAAAATGGAAAAAGAGAGTTTTATACGTATTACATTAATATTGTATAATTGGATTAAAATCATGTTAATTATAATTGTAAATAAATAAATACATGTGTGCAAAACTGAAGAGCGTGGCAATTTTACCTTAAAGTAAAAATACTCAAACATAATTTAATACAGCTTTAAACTTTTAAAAGAAACATATATACTTATTCATTAAAGCTATGTAGTAACTTTATCATCTATTATACAAAATAGGCGATAAACTAGATCATACATAGCAGTGAAACTGTTTAATTAGTGTATGCGCACATGAAGCAGTCGTGTCGACGATAGAAATAAAATTGATTGATTGGTGACATCAAAATTTAACGCCGCACCAAGTCGACATCGATCAAACATAAACTGGTATTTGAAACTATTTCGTAACATTCTCACACAGAAGCTTTTAATATATCAACATCTTCACCTTGAGCATTTCAATTTAATAGCTTTTTTTGACGTCAAATGTTTGTTTCCTTCGTTGAATGCCTATAGTTTTAAATTTAGTTAAATTCTCGCAGTAAAAACACCATAAAAAACTTGAAACAAATAAATCGTAACCAACACTGTTATCAGTTTATCTATTGTAAAGATAAATATGTGAGAGAAATTCGAAGCATGTAGTTGGTTTCATAATAAAATTATCATTAATCTACTAATGATCACGAGATAATGTTTCAAAATCAATGAATACGTAATAAGTTTCGATAAAAATATTTAATCGTCCCTTGTTAATCACCGCACGTTACCGAGTAATTAGCTTTCTCCGCAAGACTTTGTTGAGAACATTCCAAAAATATGTAATTCATGTATTTAATGGTGTAACAGGAATAATCAAAGAAGTTGTAATAGCCGTGGATATAAATTTACTCTGCACGCTTTCGGTGATCTTTGGTTGTAATGAGACTTTAAGGTAAAAGCATAAGACTACATAAAGAATAAAATTACAGTTTAATTATTCATACATAGAGATTTCTATATTTGTATTTCGCAATATCCTGTCCGAAACAAATACCGATTGAATTTAATTAACGCTTATTATGAGTTGAATACTTTACCGAGAGCCTCGTTAAAGCTCGAAGAAAATAATTTGCATCGACAGTACAGAACTAAAAGGTATGGAGGGGAATAATATAGGGCCCTAAATTAATAGCTTGACGATACATGGCTAGAAATTATGTTAAATGTAAACATTTGCTTGCTGCTTTGTATATTAATGAAAAACGGTTTAATTTCTGAACTCATTATAAATGTCGGAACACGTCGCCTGCAAAAATCCTATTTCTTACGAAAATAACACTTGTATTGAACATTATAATTTTTTTTATTTTTTCATACTTGGGATGCTCATAACAACGATGAATCTTAAGAGAGGAGATCAACGCATCGTACTACACTTTAAAAAGTGATATTGTTTTTACAAATAGATTTAAAGTTTAGCAGACACTTTTTAACATCATGTTACAGCTAGAAATATTTGTAGCGTTAGCATATTATTAATAAAAGCAAAAAATGTGATCTACCCACTTTGCAGAATTACATCGTTGAAGTCACAATACCACATCAATGTTAAACGTGCTCAAAGTTTTTGAAAAGATAGTACTGAAATGATATACAGTAAAGAGCCTTTACAATCTTAATTTAATTGCTTTGTAAAAATCTTTACCATTTTACCTAGCTAAAAAAATACTGTATAAAATGTTCTTAAAACAAATTATAGCTAAACTTTCGCATACAAAGAATAAGGAGTCATTTCGTTCCGGGCCCCAAAGCCGCTCAAGCCGCTCTCCCAGGTGTATCGCGGTGAACGAACAACGAACCAATTAATGGGGCGTATGATTCGATTTTGACGATTTTTATCACTTTGTTTGCATCCGCACAGGTTGAAATATTTTGTACGGAAACGAAACGAGACGTAAACAAGACTGTGTTTACGCGTCTGCAGTTGTTATTGCAGGATACCGAAACGTACAACTTTGTACATAACTTTAAACTTTAACTGAGATATCTGAATGTTTTTATTTTCATACATTATGTACGTATAAAGCAATTTTGGTTAGTGCTTTCAGATTTGCGGTTAGATTATTGACCACTTTTATGTTATGGTTCGTATAGTGATAAAAGTATTGTATTGAGACAAAGTGAATTCTTAAAAGTATGTTTTTTTTCGAAAACGAATATTTTTAACATGTACCTATAGCTTAGTAAAATAATGCGTTATTTACTTTTGATTCTGGCTGGAAACCGTAGCGGTTTATTTAAGTAACAATTCAGGACGCTATACTGTTCAATTGATCTTAATATTTCTATATTTATTTTTATTTTCAGGTAAAGATCAAGAAAGAGAGTCGTCTGATTGTGACAAGAGAAAGCAGAATTCCTGCACGAAAAGCAGAAAGAAAAATATGTAATCAAAATGATTTACTAACTATATTATATTGATAATATTTTCACGTGTGAACGTCACTTTAAAAAATACCGCAATCAGATATAATTGTCAAATTCAAAAAAGGGAAAAATTAAATCTTATACATTAACTGGAAAACCCGCCATAAAATTCAACGGCCAATTAGGCTCTCTAGATTATCATTCAGGATAAAAATGGAAAGAAAAAGTCTACACATTTAATTAATTTATAGGAAAGCTAAATGAGCCGTGCTGGTTTATAATTACATTAATATAATATTTTCTTAAAGCTGAAATATGTTAAATATCTGAATTACAAGAAGACCTTACAGTATAACAACCTTCTATGTTCCTTCCACGTGTGCGTTAATTCTTCTTTTATAGTTAAATGATATAGTGTACATCTTATAGAATAAATAACAAATACGTATTTTTATACGTAATTTTGATATAGCTCGACCAGCTAATGAGATAACGTTGACTATGCAAATACCAAATTACAATATATTTGGGGATCTAAATCGAAAGTGAATTTATGAATGAAAACACTCCATTTGCGTCACAAGTTGGCCAGTCGCCATATTATCTATGAGACGTGGGCAGAATGTTTCGTTAAGGTCATAGGTCAAGTAAAACATCAAGAAAAATACCATTCATACAGCCAAATATACTTGATTAAATTTACAAACCTTTCTTTTACAACGATATAAAGTTTCTAAGGATATTATATTATGGCATAAAACAAATAAAACAACGCAATTAAAGAAAACACTTTTATTACGGGTTTCCTTAATCATACGGTTAACTGATTAGATTAAAAAACCTACTTTCTTCTTTATCACCTGACCAACGATAACAACAAAACAAACTCTAATTTAATTACGTCTTTATTTTTAGATAATTAACGGATTTTATTTTTCTAACTTCTATTATATGTTATATACTTATGACTCAAAGTGGGGAGCGTCAATGTGGTGTATCCCTGCCCGGAGCAAAGTTCTGAGTAGCACTACATTGGTTATGGGCTGGCGTTTCTCTTACCATCACGAGGGCGTCCAGCTCGTCTCACC